>JAEQBH010000161.1:0-116452 GCA_016808115.1 Tetrastigma voinierianum | reverse complement strand
AATACAACATACATTTCCACAAAATATTTTAATCATTATTTTCTCAAAGCGACGAAACTATCTTTTGATCCATTCATGCCTTGATATTTTAAAGCCATCAGACGCCCACTGGGCCCAAACTCTTTCCTCGAACATGATCATGCAATTCGTCCAAACTCCAATCTTTAAACATATTATCGCTTCGATCAAGGCTGGCGACAAATTACTTTTTGCTAACCACTCTTCCACTCCGCACTAAAAGAGCCTTCCGACGCGACCCAGACTAGCTGTGCATGCATAATACATCACGGCAATAATAGATAACACCTGTATTTAATTTATTGTTTCTTTTTTCCATCATTCTGCAACATCAACATCTTCGCTATCTCAAACTAATCATTTTTGCCAATCGGCATATCTATCTATATCCGCCATTATTCGTATAACTACTTGTCGTGATTTTTCTACTTTTCGAACATTTCAGCCAAGCTATAAAAGCACGGCGTAGCCTGTCGTTACTTAATACGATTTTATCAAACTAATATTATTACCATATTTTCCCTTATAAATATTATATAAAATATATAATATCAATTTATTTCATTTTAATTCTTCATTTTATTTGATCTTCTTGTAAATAATCTGAAACAATTCATCTAAAGTATCAAATTTTAATCTAGGGTCCACAATTAAACCAATATAATAAATTAAAGGTATTTCCCAATATTTTTAATTTTTTCTATCATTGCAAAATTGCATCATTAAAAATTTCATAACTTAAATAATTTTAAAGATTCATATCAATTCTAGCTTATTTGCATAATGACCCGACGCTAAGTCGATAATACACACTACAAAAATATTCACTGGTGATCAAAATTTTCAAAAAGATCTCAGCACATCCGTGAATGCGTCAACCATAATCATTTAATACATCAACATCTAAGACAATATTATTATTAGATAATTGCATTTCATATAATTAAATTACTTTTTTATATTTGTAGTGCCTTATGTTAGAATTTCATCTAAATTTCTGTGATGTTTCAAACTTATATTTTTTCTTTTCATATTTGAAATTTTGCAACAATCAAAAAATAATTCATGTTTTGCTTGGGAACAATTAATATTATATGCAATGTCTCTAATTTTTTCTAATGTGCTATCAACTTGTTTTAATCCATCTTTTACAATCAAATTTAAATATGTGCACAACAACGCACGAAATAATTTCTGCATTTATCATCTTTATTTGCCAAAATCTTTTAATCTTTGTATTGCTACATCATTATTAAAGCATTATTTTAATGTTATTATAAATATTTATCACGTAATACCTAAATCTATAATTTCATCATTTATTAAAGTTGCTATATTTTTACCATTATGTGGAGTATTTATTGTTTTAAATGAAATTATTCTCTTTATTTAACATCCATTCACTATCTCTATAATGAGCAGCACACATAAAGTTCTCTACGCATTAAAGATGTCTAAATATCGTATTTAAACAAATTTTTCCTTCAAAATTTGGTAAATATCGTTTTAAATTTTCTTGCTCGTTTCAAATTTTTTCATAATATCTTCAATGCAGATTTATCAACTCAATCATGATGACCATCAAGCCAATTGGTTATTAATAATTATCGGGCTTCATCATATTGGGTACATTGGTTCAAATTTTACATGTAATCAATCATTCCTTTACGATAAAGTTGCATCTAATATAAGAAATTGCGAAATTTCCACATTCATCTTTACTAATTTGCATATAATTTCTAATATCTACATGATGCTTAGCTTACATCGTTTATCAGTGTTTTTTAAATGACTACAGCTCGAATTTGATCCACCACTAAGAAGTTACACTTACATTTTGCTTTTATTTCTTTATTATTTTCTAAAAATTATTTCTATTCTATCAAAAAATTCATATATTTGAACTAAGTTTTTTGTTTAATGATGCACATGGACTAGAAGAAGATGCACATGCACTATCCATATTAAAATTACACAAAATATTATACTAAAAATAAAATAACGAATCAAAATAAAATGTAACAAATAAGAAAGAGGTGGAGAAATATTACTCAATTAGAAGATCGGTTTCGAAATTCTTTGTGGTCCGAACTATCGGGAGTCACCAATGCTCGATTTGCACCACCAATATCATGTACGAAGAATAATCAAGAAAATGTAAGATAAAGAATATGAGAGCAAACGCGAAAATTAAGTGAATTTGGGAGAGAGTATGAAAATTAAGAGATAAATACTTAAAAATTAAGAGACTCATTTCTGCATTTAAGGTATAAAAAAAGTGAAAAAAGGGCGCACACGATCATACGACCAGCCAGAAGGGTGGATGGAGCCCAACTGGTCATACACCTATCGGCGGGCCCGCCAGTCCGCCACTCAGTCCGCTCACCCGCCACCGACCACAATCTGATCCGTTAGGTCCACACTTCCCAGCCCGTCCCACCCGCTCACTGCCCGCTGCGCCTCGCTCAAAGATAAAAGCTCATGGCCATACTGACGGCCTGCAAGAAAATTAAATTTCTACTACTGGTTGACCTAAGATCTAGCCCATGAGTCTCACTTCCAATTCAAAGCCACGTCTGACTTGACGGCCGACCTACCGACCGACCACAAGACCCTATGCAAAGGTCGTGCAGATTAAACGGAAATAATAGCCCATAAGGTACCAAGAATTTGTTTTTCTTGTCTGCTTATAATTGAAAACATTTGTAAGTCAGGATTAAAAATCTACTGACATAACAAATCATTAAAAATACCCTCCTATCACATGCTTCCCTCACTCTCACCCACCCCCTCTCTCCACCTCTCTCTCACTTCTCTAACTGATGGGCCCAATCTTCCTTTTTCTCTCTCATACCTTTCTCCTCATACGCACCTCCTCTCTCTAAACCAAAAAAGATATAATTAAAATAAAATTTAATTAATTTTAACATGTGGAATAAATACTCCACTTTAATTTTTAAAACATAGATATTTATTAATTTTTTAATTTTAAATTCAAATTTATTTTTTTAAACTTTAAATTGAAGTTTAAAATTAAAATTAAAATATTCTAAAACTAAAGTTAACTATTACTTTTTATTTTTATTTTTATTTTTAATAAATTATTTAATTAAATATTTTTCGCTTACATTTATTTTAAAGTAAAATGAAAAGTTACCTTTATTTTATCTTTAATTAGATTAAATCAATTCTCTATTAAGACAATGCCTTTATTTGTGTCAACATGACATCTAACATCGCCAAATTAGTTATAATAATTTTTCTTTTGAAACTCAATTCAACTATACAATTACGAATATATAAAAATTTATCAAAATATTTGTTCTTCTCAAAAAATATCAAAGTATCGTAAATATATTTTGATTTGATAGAAATATAAATAAATAAATAAATAAATATCAACAATATCTTGATGGATATTTAAAAAAAAATCATAAAATATAAATGGTTCAAAAATCAAAATTCATAAAAATATTTTAAACACTTAAAATTTGATAAAATTAATAACAAAATACATATAAAAAATATTTTATAAATTTAATTAAGGTATGCATGATTTCAATTAAAAAAAAAAAGTATGTATGATTATGATAAATATTTCCAAAAATATCTCAAATTCTTTCAATATGTTTATATTTATTTATTTTAAAATTCTAAAAAAATTGTTTGTTAAAAGTGTTTAATTATATTTTGAATAAAATTTTAATTATTTTTAATATTTCATTTCAATAATTTTTTACTCATGGATAACATTTTTATATTTCCTTGATTTATTTAAATAATTAAAATTATTAATTCGCGAATTTAAGTAATGCTTTGGTGTATGAGAGTGTTTGTAGCTCAATACATAATTAAACCTCAATGGTTAACTTCATTGGAACTTAGGTACGATCTTAATATACTCAAGGTACCATCTTAATAAATTGTATGTACTACCTTAACATTTATAGGTACTATCATAATGAATAGTGCCAATAGCCCTTTTCCTTCCTTGTATATATTACCACTAACTAATTCATATTTCATTTTCAGGTAATAAATGTATAAACTATAGTATACCCCCACATTAGGTAATCATATTAAGTACATAGGGGAAATTTGAGGGATTCATGGTTTGATATATACACGAGGCCTTCCATAAGCCCTTATGGAAAAGCATTTGAAAATTTATGATATCTTAACATGTTTTGATGTGGCAGTGTGTGTAGATCAATGGATAACCATTCAATGGTTAGCTTTGTTTGAGCTTAGGTATTAGCTTAACATACTTGAGGTACTGTCTTAATAAACTATAAATGCTATCTTAACGGTCCTAGGTATGACTATAATAAATAATGCTAATTATCATTTAGGGATATCAAAAAGGTTATCCATGACTAATAAAATTTTAGAAATGAATAATAATTTTATGGATATTTTTATGAACCAAAAATATTCACTAAGATATTTCCGATATTTTGATTCTTATTTATAACTAATTGATGTGATGTCCACGTGTTCAACAAATATTATTTTAACATGAAATTTATTTGTTAATATTATTTTTAAATTATTATAATTTTATATTTATTTTATTTTATTTTTATTCTTTCAATTTTGTTAAATTATTAGCGATATAAATTTTATTTTAAAATAGAAAATAAAAATTAATTCGATAATATAAATTATTTAACATAATTTTAATTTTAATTATTTAAATAAATTAAAGTAAATATAGTATGTTATTCCATGACTCATAAATTGGTAGATCAAATATCAAAAGTAATAAAACATTAAGTAACAATCTTTTAAAAAGCGGTTGAGATTTCTCGGGCCAGGATGAGTTTGTGGGGTGAGAAAGTGAGTGAAAATGTTTTATGTGTCCTACTGGTTAGTTTTCTTACTCTATATGACCTCTTTACTTCTTTAAACAATAATTTACAAATTCTTTTGACTAATTAAACATCCTGTAAGTATAATCATGCATTCCCTTAATGCTAATATAACGTCTTATACTGTCAGATTAGACAAATGGACAAGATAGCAAAATATCAAAGATATGGGGCGACCATGATCATACATGTAAGGACATTTTATTATTCAAAAGAAAAAAAATTAAAAAACCAATTGTTTGTGGTACATGGCATCAGAAGGTCTGCATCCGTATGGAAATATTCATAATCCCAGCTTTTCCTAAAAGCGATGCATCTAGATTTTCCAAATTTCATATCTCCATGATCAAAATTTAAAATATTTTTTCAAATATGTTTTTAGGGGAAACCCCTTCTAATGTTCCCTAAAGTTTTAAAACTATCAAAAGTTAAGCATATAAATAAAGAATGGTGAATAAAAACTTCAAACAAGTTTCACCTTTATACACAGAGAAAGAAAGTCATTGAAAGCTTTCTAGAAAGCCATCGAAATCTTCTAAAGCATATCACAAGAGAGAATGAGAGGGTTGAGAGTAGAGAGAGATCTTGGGAGGTAGGAGGTTCCGGAGATATCACTCAGAATAAGAAGGTCCTCCAAATATATAGAGAGAAAAGAGATTCCCGGAGTGAAGGGATAAGGATAAGAGATAGCGATGCGATTGAAGAATCCGATTCTGCGCTCACTGGGCCCCATCGCCAAATCAAACTTCAATCTTTTTCCTTTACACGGGATATGTATAATGGAAAATTGATATGGCTGGAGCTGACAAGACACGACACACATGCGGACGGTCGCATTCGTCTCCTATTAAGGAATCTTATCAAAACGTAGTCTAAAATATAAAATACATTGTCTCTTGCTTTTGTCAAATCTTTCATCTTCTTTTAGTCTTTTCCTATACAGATGTCTTCTACTTTTGTCAAATCTTGTCGAAAGTCTTCATCTCATGATGAATAAATCACTCAATCATCTTTATCTTCTTCACAAGCACGGATCTCTGGCTTTCTAACTCTCGCTTCACAGATGAATCATTTTTAAGGATTTCAAAGAACTCCGTCAGGTTAGTCAAGCAAATGCTTTCGGGAAAGCCTCACTTATAAACGATTTGATATGCTCCTACCAAATACCGTCGGGCCGACTAGGTTCACTACATCGCCCAAAGAACTAGGCTCTATTAGTTCCTTTAACCGAATCTAAAGAACTTGTAGTTTCATTCGACATTATGACACGCTGTCAAACCTTGTCAAAAATTATTTGCATGTTCTAGTTTGTACTTCTTCTTTCGTATGGTCGATTTTTCAATTTTATTTCTATTTCATTATCTATCTTGTCTTCATATATTTCTTCTGGAAAATCTCTGCTCGCATTCATCATATTTTTTTCCTCTCTTAGTATTTCTAATCCTTTCTATAAGTAAATGATTCGATTGGAGTAGAGGAAAAGTGAGGAAAATCATGCTCTAAATTAAAGTCTATTTGCTCGTTTACCAAGGTTCTACTGTAAATAGGATTGTGGATGCCCTAAACCCGGTGTCTCAATGACAAACCTTCAACCCGTTAACTCAGGATTTGAGCTTAATTGATACCAATCACAGGTCCCATTTATCGGGATCCACCATTGAAAAATCGAAAGAGTCTCCTCGTCGGAGCTCTACCCAACATACAACTTGTATAACCATAACCCATCCAGGTCTCAACAAGTAGTACGACTATACAGTGGTCCATCTATCCATATCCCCAATATACATCCCTTTACCGGGACCCATTCATTCACATTTAATTATAAAATATGAAAACAAAACACTTAATTACAATCCATAAGAGTCCGATCACAACCCTCTTACCACAATTACATATCAGACTATTTAGACAATAGTCCCAAAATAATTTAGTTACAATTATTTTATACAAAACTCTTTTACAAAGGAAATATCAAGGTCACACATCGGCCTCCTTCATAATCACGACCTTGTCGAAGGGCTACTCCCCACCTAAAATTCACATGTAATGGCACCCATACATCATACCACATTCCACATAGAAAATGCAATCCTATATGGAATATATCATGTCATGCATGAGATGAGACTCCTCATGCCCATAATCCGAGTCCTAACCGACTCCCTCACACATGAAATGCCAAGTGTGAAAACTAGTCATTAGTGTTAGTGTTTCACCCAATGACTTTACCCATTAGACAACCCTCCAATATTCATTTGAATTTACTCAACTCGTGTTTTTGTGGGAGTAATAAATTTATTTGTCTCATCGCAAGCTTTCAGATGCTGCTCCGACACTCGCAAACTTTCATCGCCTGGACATATACTGCCTAACCTAATAAAATTCAATCTTTCACCCCTTCAAGGGGATCTACCCCATCTCGCTTCACCCAACACACGTATATCATTTATTTTAAAATTATGCAACCGTGAGTCTCAATTTTTTGGGGACGCGTCTCCATTTCCTAGCTTCACTTCACATATCTACTCAAGAATGGTGGACACATCACCATGCACACACCCGACCGACGCTGTTCCGCGGGGCATCCATGAAATGCACTATGCAATTTCATGCCATATCATGTTACATGCATAATGAGAGCTACATGCAACATTACTAAAAATGGATAATTATATTTTCTACATATAATTCACATCCATCAAAAGAGCATATATCAACATGATCATTTTACACACAACATGTTATTCAATTAAGCAACAACACACAAAATGGCCCCAATCTCGGACCCATAAAAACAAGGCACCTCTCGGCCAATTCATGGTTATGAACCATGTTTTTTTTTGGTCCCATTCTTCACTGACTCACTGTGATACGAAAACACACAACAAAATCCGAAGACATCAGTCCCGAGATCAAAACCAAATCTCAACACTATCCGGAACTATCCGAAACTAGTCCTAAAAATTTCCAACATTCGGTCCCAAAATCTTGGGACTAAATCACCCTGCCAATCACGGCCCCGAAGAAAACCTATGCCATTAAATGGCTTTTAGGCTAAAAATAACCCAAGTAGGAAAATTTCATACCTCTTAGAGTTTGACGAAACTCCTAGATTTTGGTACCCATGCATAGCCCTCGTTGCGTGGACCGACTTTACCTCTTGCTCCGACGAAAATCGACGGCCTGATTTCCATAGATCTTAGAGAGAAGCGGAAACCCCTTTTTCCTTTATCTCTCTCTTTCTACTGCCTCTCATACTTTTCTCCCTTTTTTCTTTCTATCCACCGACACTGGCGAGGAAACTTCCCACCACTTTCCTCCTTTGCCACATGTCATCTTCACAATTTTCTTAATTTCTTTTCTTTTTTTATTTTGCTTTCCCATTAATTCCTCCACTTGCCACTTGGCTCAATGTGAGCCATTCATACAAGTGCACCACATGGCTCATGCCATGTGTCACTCCCCTAGGGTGCCATGTGACATTCACATGATTAAGCCATGTGTCACTCGACACCACATGTTCCAATTGTCTTAGAATCCAACGAAATGCGACGGGGTAACTAGATTTCGAGAGACGAATTCAACAATGAAGTCTGTTTTGTCATCCGAGATTTGAGTAAAATTCGCTTCCAACCGAAATGACCATTTTACCCTTGTTCAGAAAAATTTGATTTTTTTCCCGAATTTTACATTCCTCCCCCCTTAACAGAATTTCATCCCCTAAATTCACACATACTAGCATACACAAACACATGCATATGCAATAGTTATTCTATTTCCAATATTAGACTTTCAATATTAGACAACTCACCTTCATCCTCAAATAGGAAAGGATAGGTGGCCCACATCGTGTCATCATTCTCAAGTCAGCCTCCTTTACTCCTCTGGCATGTCGCCATTAACACTCACTCACCAAGAAGCGTCCCAAGGCCTCAAAACCTAATCCCGATTATTGATTCGTGTCATAGTAAGTGTGCCGGAATCAACAAAATTTATATCCTAGACTTCCTACTCACAGAGCAAAGCCATCGCAGTGATAGCTGGGCTCTAAGGCTCTAAACACAGGATGGGTTTTTCATACAAATGACTTTACAAATGATTAAAATCAGAATTCAATTTGGATTTAGTTTTGTAAAAACAAAGGTTTCAATGGTTGACAAACTCGAAAATAAAATAAGAAAATCCAAGAAAAGAACCTCAAGCATCACACTGGCTCCGAGGTCCCACTAAGAATGAGAAGTTCCTGCTTCTTTTCTGTGTCAGGAGGACGACCTATAGTCATTTCCCAAACCTTAGATCTTCATTTCAGCTTTTAAAACTAAACTCATAATCTTTTCCCCTCGAAAATGGCATTTAATGAGCATAAATGTTCCTGCATTAATGAGAATATCGCCATAAATCTACTCCTATAGTAACTAATAGCGGCAACTAATCTGGGATATCGATCTAGCACAAGTATCTATCAACTCCAAAAAGCTTGCCAAATACAAAGTTAATCAGTATATTTAAGAGATTTAAACGCAGACATAAATACCTATAAATGCTTGCATTAAATACAAAGGAGAACAATCATTTTACTCTCAAAACCCGGTGACTTCCAAAGAGTCCCTCTTCAAGGATGGAGGTTTTAGCCAACCATCCCTTAAGTCATTATCCTCGGCGGTGCTCGGGCAATGAAAATGGAAGAAAATGAGAGAAACGGAGGAGAAGAAGAAAAGCTGGAAACTGAGCTCTTCGCCAAAAGTTTATTCACCGGAAAGTCTCTCATAAGAAAATAAATATTTATATAAATAATTAAGGCAAGCAAAATTACCAAATTACATGAACTATCACTATAACAAAAGGGGGTAATTTGGGAAGCAAACAAAAAATAACAAAAGAGTCAAAAAGGGCAAACGGGCAACAGCAAGTCAAGGATAACAAAGGGGCGCACGTGAACAGCGGGCAAAGGTAGCCAAATTTTGCGTGTCAGGAAAATTTCACTGCATAAAATTTTTATCGTGGTCCTTCTTCTCGCTTTCACTTTTTCCTTCGTTTCGACCGCAAATGTCAAGTCTGACTTAAACTTCGTGCTTGGATCGACTCAACAATTTTGGCATAAATAGTCATGTAAAACTACAAAATTAGCCACAAAATGCAATCAAGAGAATAAATAGGACCTTAATGTGCAAATCACACTACGCCGATTAATACACAAAAAGCGGCTCAAAACCTCAGACAAAATGTGGCTCAAAATAACACTTTTTGAGCACTAATCACACCCCCCAACCTACACATTGCTAGTCCCTTAGCAATGAAAGAAAGAAAGAAAGAAAGAAAGAGCATACAAAACAATAACAAAATGATGTTCACAAAAATGGTATTTCAAAAGTCAAGGGAATGAGTAATGCCTAACCTCTTCGATGAGAGAATCACTCAAACCCTTGCCCAATAATCATCTTGAAAGAATGAATGCCATACATAATTGAGTATCAAAAGAGCCTTCGAAGACTCCAACCAGAACTTCCAACTAAATCTAAGTGTTTATTTGATCAGCTTCAACAATAAAATGCCAAACCGTACTCTCCCAACCAAGCCATCGTCACAACTCAAAGATGTCGACCGACCCAAATAGATCAGGACCTACTCTTATTCCATAATTTCTTTTGTATTATTGTATGGTAATGTTGAGGAATCGACTCACCAAAGTCCTCACGCAAATCTGGATCCACCGATATCTCAACCACTAAGGCTTAGTGGCACTAAGTCATAAGGATCTTTCGACCACAAACTCTTCGTGTTTCCAATTCCTGACTAATGATTTCGAGATTCCAGCAATCTACAACTTGCTAAACTCCAATCTATCCACCCGCAGTAACAGCACTAAGTTCATTGTCCCAACCAAATGGCTTAGTAAGTATCTGGATTTAAAGGCTTTCGCCATATACCTCTGATTCTGTTTACTTCAAGGCAAGAGTCAAGAATTTTTCTTTCTTTTTCTTTTTTCTCTTCTTTTATTTTCGGGAAGACACATAGACCTTCTTTTCTACTGGGGTCCTTAACTCTATTAAAGGTAGTCAATGAAACTGTGGTAGGTTTTGCAAAGTTTAGAGGTTAGGCGTTTCTTCAAAATTTATCATGAAACCTAGTGCTAATGTGTGGTTAGCTAGAGGGAAGAAAAAGGCTCTAAAGCAACAAGAATTCAACTAATCATCCACTAACTAGAGCATGGAATCATTTAACATCAAATGTATCTGGACAAAGTTTCAATTTTTCAAACTGCAGGCTAGACAAAACACACAAAAAAAAAAAATGGGTGCAAAAATGGGTGCAAGTTTAGAAAACTACAAGTGCAAATTGTAAAGTGTGTATTATAAAAAAAAAATGGCTATATTTTCAGCTTTTAAAAAACAAACTAACAGCTTCACAAACAAAACAAACAACTATACAAAAGGAAATTGAATAGTAAGTCATTAAACTAACAAAATAGGCTTCGGCTTCAAATGGAACAAAACACAAAATAAATGTCACTTCCTTCGCTAACTCTCCTCAACCAAATGTCCATCATTCGCACAAGTACATCGGAAAAGCCAGGAAGAAGTAAGTACTTTAATGAGATGTACTCATTGTTGGATAGAGATCTTGCAAGATTTCCATCGAGACCTTATTCAATTCCATTCGGGGCTTCAAATAAACAAGTTAGAGAAGAAAAGAGAGGAAAGTGACTGATGGAAGATTTTGAAATTACACCTTCATAATAATTAAAAGTGTTCTTTCTATTATATTTGGATTCTACACTCTGCTTTAACTAGATCAAATTTACTCAAAACTGAGTTCTGATGAAAAGTTATAAGTAAACAAATGGGGCCGCAAATTCAAGGGTCACATTCGTGTGTCATAAATTTTATTTTATTTTAAAAAAAAAATAATAATGAAAATAAAATAATAATAATAATGATTTTTTATAATTTTTTAGAGACAAATTATTATTATTATTATTATTTACCTATATATTGTCAAAGACTCGAAAAAAAAAAATTTTTGAAAATATAATATTTTATATATATATAAAGAAAAAAATTTAATAAATAATATATATATATATATATATATATATATATATATATATATATATATATATATATATATCATAAAAAATGAATAGCGCAGAAAATTCGCAGAAATATAAATTTTCCAAGTTAATTTTCCTGACTCATGAAAATTTGACTCAAATCGCGAAAAATAAACACGTAAAAATGAAAATAAGCTAAAACAAAGATTAACTAAAATTAGAGAAAATCTAAAAAGAAAAATTAAAGAAATCAAAATAAAATAAAATAAAAGAAGATAAACAAGAAAAAAAGTGGTGAGACTGAAAGACTCCCCCTCTCTAAACCAGCTTCCTCAAGCCTGAGGTCATTGAACCGGTGGAGCCTGCAGGATATGCCGAGGTCCAGTGTCTATATCTAAACCAGCACCTGAATCCATCCGCTATGCCATACCTGCATGGGCAAACACAAATGGCCTGGCGAAGTTACAAAACTGAGCAAGGGCCACTAACTTCCTAGTTCCCGCAAAGACAGCAAAGGCAGTGGGGTGGCCTCAGGGTAGGTGTTTCAGTGTCTCGAAGGTCAGAGGGTGTGGGCAATACATACACTGAGTCAATAGAGGGTAGGGTAACCAGGCTCGGGTGTTCTTCCACTCGCCTCCTTTCCACGCCTCTCCTTGGCCATCATGGAGATTTCTTCTTCTCTCCTCCATGGCCCATGTATTAAACACATGATTCCTGACATCCCGCAGCCTCAGAGCTTCTATCGTTCCTCTTCACTCTCCCCGCCGCAGAGCCTGCTCACCCAAAATGCTGTCACTAAGCACTCTTCCTTCAGATTCTCCTCCTTTGATGAACAAGCCAATCGTGAGCTGGTGGATGGACGCCGTAGATGTCAAATTTTTTGATCACTCTACTGAACCCATCCACCTTTGCTCTAGTGGAGCTTCCACCGTGTGTCAATTTCCCGACTGGTCCTGACATTCACTACCTCTCTCGCTCCTCTATGAAATTATCCAATTAGCTCGCTTGCCCGCACGCATGCTCAATCAAGATGTCAACTGTGGTGGTCAGGTGGTCGAGGAGTTAAGGCATACATGGGATGAGCGTGGAGGTGTATACGATGCGAGGTCTCTGATTCCCATGAGGAATTTGTGTGGTTCCCCCAACTAGGTTGTAAGTATTTTCATGGTGCATTAGTTTGGGAACACCAAGTATGATGCACTCATCCATGGAGGGTTTCTACAAATTCCCTCATGCACTCCATGGCTCGGGGATTTCTCTCCACTCGGGTCACGGGATCGCCATGGAAGGTGTCTTATAATCCCCGTGACATATATGCATTCATGGTTTCTCTCATCGAGTACTCATTGTATCGCTTCCTTCCATTCGTCAAGATTCAATTGTGACTAAGGCCCAACAAGGTCAGTTCAGCCCCTGCTCATTGGGTGTGTTTTGAGCACTTTTTGTGTACTAATCAACTTAAATAACCCAATTGACACACTAAGGTCCTGACTATGCTATTAATCATATTTTTGTGGATATTTTTGTAGTTTTGCAAGCCAATTATACCATTATCTTCAAGCCAACTCAAAGGCGAAGAACCCTGAGCTTCTAACTCGGGCCGCATGAACAAAGCAAAGGCAATCGAGCTAACACAGGGAAGAGGGCATTTGCAGATTTTGCAAGGTTGCATTTCACAAAGATGCGAATTTTCGCAGCCGCAACTCATGGTTGTCAATAACTGATCGTTGTGGTTTTATACCAAATTGCCCTCATTGTATTCAGGTTGTTTCATTTTTTTTTTTGTAATTTCAGACTCGAGCAAGATATAAGCCTACCAAGCTTTGTAAAATCAATCAATCCATCAATCACTAAATCAAGGCCAAAGTTTTTACCTTTCTACCGGTGTGATTTTTTCTCATCTTTCCCTTCTCCCATTTTCTCACCGCTAAACACCCTCGAGGATGACAACTCTGCTGACATTGCTAAACCCTCATCCTGAAGACGAGACCGGATGGAAGTTCGAGGTAAAGCATTGTCCTCTCATGCCAACGTAGCATTTATTCATTTACGCTTTCGCATCTCACAAGCAGTTTTAATCCCCTGTGATACCCCCGAGGGCACTGGGCGTTTTAAAGGCTCAGTGGATACTTATTGCCGATCCATCGATGCTAACCTAGCTTGCCATTTATTCATTTCCCGTGTGTTAGATTCAAGGCCGCTTTAATCGGCTTCAAACATTAATGGTGAATAAATGTCCTATACTGGGGAGAAAACTTTTGTGGTTCGGGGCTTTTATGGCTAAACATAGATCCTGGGTCAGAAATGACTATGCGCCATCCTCCCCAACGCGATAAAGCGTCTTATGACATTATATTTGCTCTTCAACTATAAGCAAGCATAGTTGCCCGAAAGTTCAAGGATTTCTTTTTACACTTTATTTCCTCTATACAAGGGGTTTTTCGGCTTCATCAACCTCATCGTTTTTTACAAGAAACCCTAAATCCAAAGTGGAAACACCATTTTCAAAGAACCGTGACTCACTGCATGAAGAAACCCATCCCCGAGGCCTAATTCTGGGACACTATCCTCGCAAAGAGCTGCCATGCCAGTAGGGAATCCTATGATATAAATATCGCTGATTCCGACACCCACCGTGGCATGAATCAAATGGCGCCGCTGTTTAGGGATGGTGTCGTAGTGAGTGAGAAGTCGCTGGAACTTGTGATCCACGCCACAAGTATCAAGTGGAATTCTCATTCCTTTTGATTTGCCATTGTCTCCACCTCTACGCTCACTCGTAGGGAAATTGAATGTTTATATTATGTATACCTGCTTTTTCTGTTTTAAGTTTAACCAACTATAACCCTTTTTGCAAAGTATGGTTCGTCCGTTGTTGCTCAGGTTGGGTGCTTATGACTTTATGCAACACCGGAATAGGAACACTGCAAAGAGTTATTAGAGATAATCGTGCACCACAAGAACAAGTGGGTGGGAAGTCGCTTACATAGTAATTAGATGGAGCTCATCTGAGGAGAGCAAAGAAAGCTAATGTGGGATACCAAGAAACCCCAATGCCTACATGTCAATGAGGGGCCAAGGCCACACCCAATTAAGGCGAAAGCGCATCCTCATGCATCAGACCTCCCGTTAAGCATGTAGTCTAAGCCTTATTCGTGCTCTCTGCTCCTAACCTTCCATGGTATGGAAATGAGAATCCATACACACATCCAGAGTTTGAGGAATTTCACACAACTTCTCGTGGAGGGTGTAATCGAGTATGGATCTTCTTGTCGGGCGTCTTCTCGAATTCTTAAAGACAAAGCCAATTCGCTTAATTCTCTAAGGCTAAGGACCATCCTGATCAAGAATCAAGAAAGTGTGAAATTTTGAAAAAGTTCTTTAGTACACACAGGACCAACAGTTTGAAGAGGCAAATTTATACATTTACAACCCATGATAATGAGAAGTTCTACCAATGTCGGGAGAGATATATGAAACCATCACATGCCCACATGCGGTTTCATATTAATGGATGCCGGTCAACCATTTCTATGATGGAATGTCTTCGCTAGCTAAATTCATTTGAGACCATGGAGGGGACTTCCCGAAAGAAGAACTGTGGCCTAAGCCACGGACTTCCTCAACTATGTGAATAAACTCCAAAGTCGGGATGAGCCAAATCCTGTGGAGACAGACAGACGAGGCCACCACCAAATCAAAGTGAGGCATACTGCCTCCTCAGGGTACGGACAAAGCAAGTCGTTTCACCTCGACCAGAGGTCGGGAAGACCTTGAAATGAGGAATCCGCATGAGGTACGAAAGGATCGAGGCATCTATGCCTAACCAACCATGCTTCAACTATCACCCATCGAGCACCAAGGAGCATTTCCCAAGCGCGCCTTCAAGAAGAGACTTTCATGGCCGAACAAGCTTCAATGCAAATGGCCAATACAAGCCACCAGCCACAACCATACACATGTTAATACCTACAATCCTAACCGGAGGAACCACTCAACCTCTCCTAGAAACTAAAACCACTACCCTGATAGCTCTCCCACGCACAACAAGAACAAGTGGTCCACCACAAAGCCACTACCACCTTCATCTCCAATCAACAAGCTATTTCAACTCGAGGCGCGGTGGTAACTTTGCAGTAAGAACAAAGGCAAGTGAATGCTCAGCCAATCAAAGACCACATGGTGGAAAGCACACTCACAAGAAAATAAGCAACCTACACCTTAAATTTCAAAAGTACGACACCGCAGTCGAAATTTCCTAAAAATATGACAACCTCACAGTATTCAATATCGTGTTATCCAACCAGCCAGTTAGGCGCGTGAGTGCGGGAAATTCCTCGACACAAACCAAATCCTGTGGGACCGCATGAAGCGAGTTCTCCAAAGGAGCTTCAAATTCTGTGGACGGATGAAGCTAAGGCAATCATCACATCGAGAAGGGCAAAGAACTCAAACAAACAAGACCCAAAGTAGCAAAAGGCCAATAAGTCAAGAAACTAACCAGAGGAGGTGGTGGATCGCTGCATCACAGAGAAAAAGTATACCCCACCTTTTCCTCGAGCACTAAAGCTAAAAAGAAGGCTATTAATCGTGCGCTGAAATGTTAGAAGCGCCGAGGCAAGTAAAGGTCAACATCCCCGCTTGACATGATCAAAACAACCCCACCTATGCAAATTCTCAAGGACTTGGTGTACAAGGAAAAGAGGGTCAATGTCACAAGAAGGCCTTCCGACCGAGCAAATCTATCATCCAATGCAAGACTCTGAAGTATAAAGATCCCGCTGCCCAACCATCTCTGCTATCAAGGCACTTCAGGCGTGAAAAGGCATTGCTGTGACTCTGGTAAAGTGTGAATCTCCCTCCCTATCTCGATGTACAAGCAATGGTCGAGAAATAAAGGCCACTCTCCATCACACTATCTCTTTGTGATGGGACACCATGATACTAAAGGGATGCTGGAAGATGTTCTAATACAGTGGACAAATCTTCTGGTTTATCCAAGATTTCATTGGGTATGCATATTACAACCACCAATTTCGCTAGGCCAATTATGTACTGTGGTCATCTTCGGGAAGACCATTCGCCACTCTCTAATGCGACATCAACTCGCAAAATGGTGTTATGCAACCGACCTCTCTAAACATAGACCCTAGAACTCAACATCTTCCACTTGAGGAAAAACACATGTCGCCGGTGGAAGATGGTCAAGAAGCTCACAGATCATCACACAACTTGCAGGAACAGTTAACTAGCAGGGGACGCAGATGTGCCGACCAAGAATCAATAGTATCGGTATGGGCAAGAGGAAGCATGATTACGAAATTTGTCCAGGCACCGAGTAAGAAACAAGAAATTCTCGCTTTAATGATCGAGAAGGAACAAGCAGCCCTTTAAATTGAGCTAAACCTTTGTCCGCAAAGTCAAATATGCCTATTTGCAGAAGAGCAGAGCAACTGGCCCAATATTATTTCATCCCCGTCATCACTTCACACAGAAGGTAGTCTCGTTGCAATATCCCAAGAGAACAAGCAAGCCCTAGTAGGAAAATTACTGACCGAAGGGTATTAAATTTAAGTTCGCACTCCATCACATCTACCTGTGAGGAGGAGGCAAAGTCGTAAGAGAAGGCAAAACACAGAGAAGATCGAACCCATACGCAAGAAGTGGTTAGCGTAAGTCCTAGTCAAGCCGCAGTCATCATCTACCCCATATCGATAAAGACCGGGTGTCCAACCTGTGTGGTGCCTCTAAGAAATCTAGTAAATCCACGATGCATAACGGTGCCAGAGGGAGATGCTCACCCGCCTTGACATCAGCGGATGGTATGTATTGATTATGAGGTTAATGAAGTGACCAGAAGGATCACTTTTACCCTTCACGGATCACCTTCGAGAGGATTTCGGGTCGCCTTCTGCATCGCTTTGATGGCTATTCAGATACTTTCAAATTGAAATTGTCATAAGACCAGAAAAGCACTTCACCTTCACATGCCCATTCGCACATAAAGTACAGAGAATGCTTTTGCCTGTAATGCCCCCGCTACATTTCCCACATGTATGCTCGCAGATTTTCGTGACATGGTAGAGCGACATGAGGTTTCATACTGATGACATTACAATCTACAGGGAGTTTTATGTAATGCCTAATCAACTGAAACCGCCCCGCATAGGTGCATGAGAAAAACCCGTACCGAACTCCGGGAAAATGTCATTTTATGGTCACGTGAATCAGATGGGAATATTATTTCAAAAGGAATCGGTTGATAAGGCAAAATCGACGACTCTAAACTCCGCAAACACTCTCTCCCCCACCACCACAAATGTCAAGATCGCGAGGGCACTGGGGCACGTAGGTTCTATAGGAGGTTCATCGTGGACTTCTCAAAAATTGCCAAACCTCTCTACAAACTACTAGAAAAAGATGCCAAATTTACTTAGGATGTAGACTGCTAAAAGAACTTTGAGGAGCTTAAAGCATATTTGGACTATCAGACTAATAATGAGCCTCTAATCGTAATCGCTTCTTCAGGTGATAAAGGATGCAAGCGATATGGCCATTGGAGTAGTTCTGGACAAAGGGAAGGAGAGAGTGCCTTATGTAGTCTATTACGCAGCAAGACGCCTGAACGAGGCAATGAGAATTACACAACCACAAAAAAAGGAGCCATCGTGCTGGTCTATGCCTTAGGATACCCTCGAGCTTATTCGTCATTCGAATTACCTGATCACCCACCCTTTAAAATAATCGTCACCTCAAACAAAATGCTAAGGCTAGGCTTGGTCAGTGGGTTCTCTCCGTTGCAAGAGTTTAACCCGCAAATCAGTGGACAAAAGGGTGTGGAAAATGTTGTCGGCTGAACACCCATCGAGGTTACCAATCGCATTACCAACACTACAACCCTCCAATCAATGATGAGTTCCCCGAGGAGTCATCGCTCCCGTCGAGAGGCACCGGTATGCTCACATCAGCAAATTACTGACTCGCTGTGGGAGCACAAAGCAGACTGAAAACACAAGATAAGAACTCGTAAAATTCAATTCTATTATCAGGAAGAACCCTCTCAGATACCATCAGGCTAACCATAATCAGAGGTGTGTGCCTAAGCAGAGCAACAGGGAATGATCAACCACTACCATGAGAATGCATGTGGAAAGCACCTGGCTTCCTAGAAATCAAGTATGAAGGTGTCGTTAACTGATTCCATCGCCCCCTTCTGCATGTGCAGAATGTGACAAATGCTGTCAGAAGCCTACCTTTCGATGTAATGGGGATCGACTTACTGACCATCTCTCCTCCCTCGGGATGCCCCACATTTTAGCAGAGCCGACCATGTGTCCAAGCTCTGGTCAGCAGCTCACAGGCGTGCCACTACGTGCGGTACCGAAATTCTCAAGGAGAATATATTCTTCTCGCATTCAGTCCCCAGCCATAATTCAGGCGACGAGGTCTCGTATTTCAGAATAAACCTGAGCCTCCTCACTAAGTATGGTGTCAAGCATAAAGAAGACCCCATACCACCTCGCATCATACAAGCCGAAATGGACAACAAAGAGATCAAGACAATACCGATGAAGGTGGGCAGAATCCTAACCAAAGGATCGGGTCTCAAACCGCCGACTCTCATGGCATGCATACCACAAGACCATTCCGGGCATGTCTCCTTATCGCCTAGTATATGGCAAGCATGTCACCCACTGTGGAGATCGGTATAAGGCATGCGGGCAGCCAAGAAATCAACCTAGATATGACGAGTCAAGTCTCAACAGTTCCTCGATATCAACGAAGCAAGAACCGAGGAATTGATCCATCCACTCACATCTCAGACGTGGCATGACCAACTAATAGCCGCGAACATTTCAAACAAGGAGACCAAGTGTCGCTTCACGACCCAAGCCCACCTCTTCCCGGGCCAAGCTTAAATCAAGACGGATTCAGCCCATTCACCATCCAGAGATATATCCCAATGGGATCAAATAGGACTCCGCTCAATCTCAAAGACCATAGGGTCTATGCACGGGCAGTTATTGAAGCATATGCACAAGAACATTCAATGCATAAGGAGGAAATCCTCCGACCCTCCATGAAACCTCCCGTCACACATCTGGGGAGTGACTTCACGCATCTCGTAAGTCACTAGAATTTAATTCCGCTTAATTTTATAATCTTTTCAGGTCCTCATATTCGGGTTTGTTTTCCTTGCAAAATTTTTCTTTTAAGCTTGTCTTCTATCACTGCTTCATAGTGTCACAATGTGGCCTGTGGAGCCAGGGCCTCGCTTGGAAATTTTCGCACTCGCGAAAAATTCGTGTGTCCCATTCATCTCGCCCTTCCGCCCACGCAAACCCTCCAAGCCCGTGCCCGCCATTAATTTCCTTTCTTTTATCTAGCCATTTAATGGCAATTTCTGCCATTAATCGCTGCTACCTTCTTCATTTAAATTTCCCTCCCTATATAAAGCCCTTTTCCTTTATTTCCTTTTCATTTCACATCCTGTTTCCATTTTCCGGCCCTCCCTTTCTTCTCCTCTTTCCTCGTGCCTCTAGTATGGTGAAGACCCTGAGTGGTGCCGCTTCCACCCCAAAGCCTGTTCCCTTCCCCTACCGGGACCTGCCCCAAACAATAGCTTCCTACACTGCGCCTCCCACCCACGGTCAGCACACGCACAAGATGCAGTCTGCCCAGAACTCCCAGAGAGTGCCCACACCAGAAACAGGCCTCACACCCAACACTCCTGATGATCCAATGTCCTGAGGCTCCAACACCAGAACTAATCCCCGCCCGGTGGATCCCACCCAGCCCCAGAGCCACAGCCACATCCATAGTACCCGCCTGAGCCCCTCCTCCGGACTCTGTTCTCACTTCCATCATCCGATTTTAAGACTTTCCACCAACCCTATTCTGTGGAATGTTGATTGCAGTGAAAGAGACCTGCATGATGAGGTTTTTTATGATCTTCCGTCCTTCACAGACCTGAGCTCCCAGGACCGACACTCCTAGCTGCGCAGGTATTCCTGGGAGTCAGCTCACTGCACCCCACTCCGCTTTTCTACCCTCGGGTGGTCATTGAGTTCTACCAAACGATGACATCCAGGCGTGAGACCCACCCGACTGCTCTTCATTTCTCCATCGACGGTCGACCTGGGATACTCAAGGCCTCAAACATCACCGCTACATTCAATTTTCCGATGGTCCTCGCCAACTCGGCCGACATAGCACCGCCCATCCCCGCCCAGTGAGACGGTCCGCTCTTCTCGAGGACACATCACGGACGGCTCTATCTCGTGGAGGCAACCCCGCCGCGTATGCTTTATGTGATCACATTCGTGCCTAATCTTTTCCCGCTTCAAAGACAAATTTAGAGGAGAGAGTCATCTTAGAGGCCCCATATCGCATCTCGAGGGCTATCGTTCACCCAATGAGTTTATTATGAATTCCTTGTCTACTCGAGATCAAGGTCCATCGCAGAGTTTATCTCGAAGCCGAGTCCACGCCTCTATTCCTAAGACTTTCTATGTCGTGCTTCGAGCATAACTATTCCCCTGATTAGCTCAGACACGCCGTCGTGACTCGGTGGAGGCACCCTTACTGGCCGATCTAAGGGCGCCTTACGCTTCCACTCTTCCTTCCAATATGTGGCTAGCTAACTCCGCCGAGCATTCTCACAAGGAGGTGCCTCCAAGCAGATATCGGAGCCTCAGTTCGGTGACCTCGGGCCCCAAAGATCTCCTTCGCCTCCGGGGCATCGCACTCACGCTTCATTTTTCAGGCCCCACGGCCCACGTTTCTACAGATGGTGTCGCGGGCGAGCACTTCCGCACCACCTCCACAAAGATATCACTTCATTCCCACTCGACTCAATTTCATCACGGATGCAATCCGCACGTTCTCCACTGGCCGCCAACATCATTCGCGATCGCCCATGCAAATTTCTCGACGTGATGACTCGCATCGAAATTTTCATGGCTCAAACCGCCATTCTCACACGTGACCTTCTGCCGTCCCTCATGCAAATCCAGTCGCCGGGCCCCCAACGATCTCCCCATATGTACTCCACTCAGATCGCCTCCGCCTCCTCCAATAGATCTAGCTCCCTACACCTCCAACCCCGCAGATTCCTCGGTCGCCCTCGCAGCCGCAGCAGTCAGAAATTAATTCTTCAATGTAAAGACTCTCACTGGCCCAGACCGAGGACGCCTTCACTAGCTACTCGATCAGGAGGTAGCACCTCCTCCACTACCTTTCCAATCCACACCCCATCGCGCCAATGGCATGTTCAAAGGAGAGTTAGCTAAGGAAGTGATTTATATACTCGTAGATACTCGCTTTGTTTTACACTTTTGAATCTATCGATGTGTAAGCAAAGCCTACTTTGTATGTTTAGTGGCTTGCCATTTCTTCGAGAAAGTCATGGGAAAAAGATGAAAATATAGTGACACACAATCTATACATTTCCAAAACAGTCAGCTTTCTTAACTCATTTGCAAACATGTCTGGGCTCTAATTTTTTTTTTTTTTTTTTTCAGGAATTTCACTAGCCTATAAGTTGAAAAATCAAACACCGCCCAATGCCATTGATACTAGATTAGTTCCATGCATGATTAAGGGTTAGTCGCCGACGCTCCTAAGATTCAATCTTTTCTTCCACCTTTAGCCAACCACAAACTATGCAATATCATTTTTCTGTAATAGCCTGAGAAACTGCATAACTCCCTTATCGTGCAAACCTACCCTAGTTTCTTTGACCACTTGTAAGAGGTTATGGTTCCCTAGAATAGAAGGCCAATGTGTCTTCCAAAAAAAAAGAAGAAAAGAGAAGAGAAAAGCCGTGACGCTTTACCTTGAAACTGAAAGCACTGGCCCGAGGGGTTTACTGCGAAAATCTTAAAGCTGCGTTCTAAGCCTTAGTCGTCAGAGCCACCAACTTAGTGGTCGCTATATGGGTGGGTGGGTGAGGTTTAGCGAGTCGTAGGTTATGGAATTTCGAATTCATTCTGAGTCCTGGGTGAAACCCAAGGAGTTAGTGGTTGAGAGATCCTCATGACTTGATGCCCTATGCCTTAGTTGGTTGGGATTCATCGGTGGACCCCCGTTACATGGACTTTGGTGAGGTCGATTTCTCAGCATTGCGTTTTACGATACAAAAAGAAATATGACAAAAGAGAGGAACCAGATTTATTTAGTCGGGTCAAGGTGCAGATCATAGCATTCGTCAGGGGAGAGCAAGAAGAAAGTCATAAAAGTCGATCACATAAACACTTAGACGGTGAGTTTCATGTCGATTCCACAGATAGATACTCTTCAAACTCGTCCTTGTATGGCATTTATTCTCCCAAGTCAAGTTGTCGTGCGTATCTCAATCATTCACACTCATAAGGTGGCATTACTTACTCATACACTTCTCGAAAATACCCATTCCTTTGCATGAACTTAACCTCGGTCTGACGTCTTTTCATCAGAAAGTGGACTAGCAAATGTGTCTATAGGAGTGGATTAGTGCCTAACAAGGTCGCCTTCGGTGCCCTGCTCATCGTTGTGTTTTGAGCACTTTTATGTACTAATCAACTTAAATAACCCAATCGACACACTCAAGGTCCCGACCATACTACTAATCATATTTTATGGATATTTTGTAGTTTGGTAAGCCAATTATACCATTATCTTCAAGCCAATTCAAAGGCGAAGAACCCGATCCGAACTCAAAGCTGCATGAACAAAGGTAAGGCAATCGAGCTAACACAGGGAAGATGGGCATTGCAGAGATTTCAGAAGAGCCGTAAATTTTCGTAAAGATGCGACTTTCACAACCCGCCTGCTTTGGCTGGGTGGTCGACGACTTCATCAAGGTGGTTTTGTACCAAATTGCCCTCATTGTATTTCTTGTGTTGTTTCATATTTTGTAATTCCTTGACTCGAGCAAAGATATGGGCCTCGCCAAGCTCCCAGAAATCAATCAATCCATCAATCAATAAAATCGGCGCCAAAGCCAAATTCCCGTAAGTGATTTTCTCCCATCTTTCTCCTTCGCATTTTTCACCATCCAAACACCCTCGAGGATGAAAACTCAAGGGATGCTCGTTAAACCTCTCTCATCCTTGGAAGATAAGGGTCACCGGGATGGAAGTTTCGAGGTAAAGCATCGTCTTCCCTTACACAACGGCATTTATTCTCATTTATGTTTCGCATCTCAATGCTAGGTTTTAACTCTTCGTGATGTACCCTCGAGTGGCCAAGATCGCAAGTTTTAGCCCGTGATACTTATCGCTAGATCCACTAATGCTAACAACCTAGCTTCCATTTATTTTAAGGTGTGTTAGATCCAAGGCCGGGCTTTAATCGTTTAAACATTAATGGTGAATAAATGCCGATAATTAGAGAAAACTTTAGTGGTTCAATTTTTATAATAAACATAGATCCGGCCGTAAATGACTATAGGTCATCCTCCCAAATGTGAGGAAAAGGACCCGAGGACATTATATTTGCCTTAGAACTATAAGCACAGTGGCCCGAAACATCAAGGATTTCTTTTACACTTTATTTCCCTATAGTTACGGTTTTTCAAGCCATCAACCTCATTGTTTTTACAAGAAACCCCAAATCCAAAGTGGAAACACCATTTTCAGTCAACTGTGACTCACTTCGCATGAAGAAAACCCATCCCTAAGTTCGACCCTAGACCACTATACCCGCAAAGAGTTTGCAACTAGTAGCAGAATGTTGTGATATAAATATTATCGATTCCGCACACCTACTATGGCATGGAATCACCCGCCCTTCTCCTCTATGAAATTATCCACTAGTTCGTCAAGTTCAAGACGTGATGCTCAATCAAGATGCTGAATCGTGGTGGCTGTGGGTACTCGAGGAGCTGGTGCACAATATGGAGGAGTAGGAGGTGTATACTGCGGGAGGTCTCCATGAGGAAATTGTGTGGCTCCCCAACTGTGGTCAGGCACCGCCATATGGTACATTAGTCAGGGGACACTGCAGAGTGACGCACTCATCCACAGGTTTCATAAATTCCTCACGGACCTAGGACGGGCTCGGATTTCTCTCCACATGTTGTTGATTCCTTACGCACGGAAGGCACCTTCAGAATCCCTCAAGGACATATATATGCACCATGGTTTCTCTCTCTACCGAGTACTCACCGTATTGCTCTCCTCTTCCATTTGTCAAGATTCAAATTCAAATTCCGTGTTCCCCGTGGGAAAATTGACTTCGATTAACCCGCCTCGTAATTCCTTACCATCGAATATGGATTCGCAAAGAAAAACAGACAAACACTCAATCTACTCAAGAAGCAACCTACCTAAAAAGGCCAGGTTACTTAAAAAAATAAACTGTGAACTGGAACTAAGATTAACAGTAATGTATATACATGGAAAAATCACCAGGATTCAGGATGGACTGGCTAAGTGTTAATCAGTCATCACTCGCACTTTCTGTGTGCACCATCCCCAAGAATCGACACCATTTGATCTCGTGCCAAGATGCCTAATCAACAAAATTTATATCTTAAAACTCCTAATACCAGAGCAAAGCTAACGCAAAGATAGCTGCTCTAGGTTTAACACAGGATGGGTTTTCTTCACAAATGACTTACAATGAGATTAAAAACCAGAATTCAATTGATTTAGGGCTTTGGTAAAAATGCGGGTTTCAAATTCATTGCAACCGAAAATAAAAAGAAAACTAAGAAAAGAACTCCTTAAAGCATCGGGCTACTCGGGCTCGAGGTCCTACTAAGTAGTCTGGTTCTCGTCCTTTTCTTTGTTAAGAGGATGACCTATAGTCATTTCCTCGACCTGATCTTCATTTAGCTTTAAAAACTAAACCCTATAATTTTTCCCCTTTTCGCAAATGGCATTTAATGAGCATAAATGTTCCCAACAAGGAGAATTTAAGCCTCATAAACTCACCCTACAAGAACTACCAGGGCAACTATCCTGACATCGTTGGATCTAGCAATAAGCATCCATCGAACCCAAAAATTTACAACATGTGTTAATCAGTATATTTAAGAGATTTAAACCTATCAGGAGAAGTGCAGACATAATACCCATAAATGTCAGATTAACACAGGAGAACAATCATTTTACTCCTCAAAACCTGCACCCGGGAAATTCTCCTTCAAGGACGGAGGTTTTAGCTAACCATCCCTGAAATACATCCCTGCCGGGTGTTTCGCAATGAGAAAATGGAAGAAAATGAGAGAAAATCGAGAGAATAAGCAGTGCTGAAACCGGAGCTCGCGCCTAAGTTTATTCACTGGAAAAAGTCTCCTTTTACGTTGTACAAATGTAATATTTATATAGCCACTCAAGGCAAGAAAATTATCAAATTCATACTTAACTATCATCATGACAAAAGGTAATTAAAGAAACAAAAATAACAAAAGAGTCAAAAAGGGCAAACGGGCAGCAGCAAGTCAAGGATGAACAATGGCGTGAATCGAAATAAGTATGCTGTGAAGCAATTTCATAGTTGCAGTACTACAACCCCGCAAAATTTTATCAGGTCCTTTTCTATTTTCTCTGCCATTCTTTCCTTCTGGCTCATCCAAGAATGTTGAGTCTTGACTAATTCTTCAGGCTTGGATCGACCAAACAATTTTAATACAAATAATTTTTGCAAAACTACAAAATTAGCCACAAAATGCGACGTAGAATACAGGACCTTTAATGCAAATCGGGGTTAATTACGCCGATTAGTACACAAAAAGTGCTTCAAAACTGCAAATAAATGTACTCAAATAGCACTCGAGCATTAATCACCATCCAAGATACGCACCGGGCCCTCCTCGAAGGTCCCAGACCATCAACAGCAATCTCTCCCCAATCCACCATACGGGTCGGATCGAGTATACTCCTGAGCATGGAGACGGAACACCCATGGACCTGATAATCTCCCGAGCTATGATATGCAACTATGCCCACCCTCTCAAGTATCTCGAAGGGCCTAATATCCCTCGGCGCTAGCTTCCCTCGCTTGCCAAATCTGACCACTCCTCTCTTAAGCATCACCTTCAAGAAGACGTGACCACCCACCGAATTCCACTAAGGGTAAGTTCTTCTCCCAGCTACCCTTAAGATCCAGGACGCATGCTCGTAACATGTCCTCTAAAACCTGTATGGTCCTCTCCGATTGACCATTTGTCTACGGATGAAACACAGTGCTCATCGTTAACTACGTCCCCATAGCCTTTTAGAAACTCTTGTAAAAGTGTGCCGTAAACTTGGGATCCCTATCTGATACGATAAAGACTGGCACTCTATGTAGTCGTACAATCTTTCTAATGTACAATCGGAAGAATTCTCCAGTGTGAAGGTCATCCGTACTGCTAGAAAATGTGTCGACTTAGTGAGCCGGTCCATTATCACCCACACCGCATAGTGCCTCTGCGGTGTCCATGGAAAGTGGGTTACAAAGTCCATCATGACGTGCTCCCACTCTTCCACTCTACCACCTCCAATGGCCAGCGCAGCCCCACCGCTTCCGATCACGCCCTTACCCGCCGACACGCGAGACACCACTCCAAAAAATCTCCAACTCGCCGTCACCTCGCCCAGCATCGCGACAAAGATCACAGACATCTTTCGTATACCTTGACATACTGAAGAATCGGGAGCAAATGAACTCCCCGAGGATTCTAAATCTATCAACAAAGCGAGAACTACTACCCACCCCTAGTACCAGGCTCATTCGTGTGGACAGCCCCACTCCTTCTGCCACCCGTACCTGACCGTACCCAATCCCTAATGGATGGGCCATTCTGCGGCCTCGCCTCGGGACTCAATCACCCCGTTTCAATAAGGACGCGCGAGCCACCAAACCCACTAACGCCTCCCGAGCCCGAATGCACGATTTCACAACCTAAACTGCCTCACGCCTCATCCGCCACTCTCGGGCCACACTGCCACACCCCGACTCGATCCAACCCGAACGGGATTTGAACTGCCCGGGGGCGCAAGACTATATACTAGGACTCTTTACCTGCTTTATCAGACTTTGGTGTGTCCAAGTCTTATAACTATATCAACATATCGTATACAAAAATACAAAATAAAAACTCCTACTAAGAGTTTTTGCAATGGTCACATACATACAAATTTTAGTCCATTTACTCATACAAAACTCCGTACATTTACATTTCTAATTTTGACGAGCCAGAATCCTACAAAGTGATCGAACAACCCCTACTGCAGGTCAAGGCCCAAGAATGCTTAAGATCAATTGCCTCCTTCTTCTGCACCTACACTGATTAAAAACCCGTGCTAAGCTTTACGCTTGTGCGGGAAACATAGGCATATGCATATACACATTTATAGTAAGCGCATAACAATAACATATATCGTAATTCATGCATTCATATAAGGAACTTATAATTACTTATGCTTCAAATGCATTCTTATGCTTATTCTGGGATCTCCCATATGACTCAGTACTTGCATTCTATAAAGAATCTTTATGCTTGTCTGACATCTCCCGTAGGAGTTACAAGAACTTATCAGTTTGTTCGCACTTCCGTAGGAGTTACAGCTTATTCTTATTCAAGTACCAGAGGTATTACGTGATCGTAATCGATACACATTTGTTTACTTATTCCTCATTCAAAGTTATCATCATATAATCTGCTGATTATCTAGACTAAGATTAATGAATGAGTAAGACACAAAGACAATAGGTAAATTCGAAGATACTATATAGTATCAAGTGTCGAAGACAAGGCAGAGTGCAAGCACTACCGTAGAGCACTGCCAGACTAAACGTAGAGTACCGGGCACAAACTAAGAGTACCGGGCACTAATCGAGTACCGAAGGTACTAATGCGCAAGCACCCACAGAGAGAGTCACGCACTAATCGAGAGCACCATGACTATACGTGCCTGCCCACGTGAATGTATGCCGTATTACTTTAACACCCGGTCTTGTGTATTCTACCATTATATGTATTCGTAAACTTCCCATCTTATTATGTAAGGCGAAGTTTGGCTCCACATCGAACTCAAGCTACGAGGCTAGCGAGGTACTCTAGCATATTTTTCATTCAATTTCTTTCTTATCTTAACCCCTAATCATTTATTAGTTCTAATACTTGCATGTGAATCTGTAGCTTAACTATGCACAAATACCTCAAAACCTGGGTCAGAGGGAACTAAGGGTAATTTATTTCACTATGTTTGGTATCTGCATTCAAACCACATGAGTGGTACCCTGGCATTTCACTGATGGTACCGATAATCATTTCGCTTCTATAAGTGAATGTACTCAATTTTATTTGGTACCAGTATTCAACTTGCGATTCATTTTAAATGGAAGAATTCACCATTTTTCATTCACTTTCTTCCATACCCTCTATTCCATCCTTCATCAAAACTAACATGGAATCCTCTCCAAACAAACCCACAAACTCTTTAATGTAAGCCAAAGAATCCAAGGATTCATACCTGTTCACCAAACTTATGCAAAACCATACAATTATGAAGGATTCCATATCTAATCGACATCAACTAGGATTTTCAACCCAACTTCCCATAAATCTGTGAGTTAGGATGTATTCCTAACAAACCCTAAAAAAGGAACAAACTAATATCCAAAGAAACCCTAGCAATCCATACCCAAGTAGTTTTACTACAAAATCATACTAGAATCCATACAAAACTTTAGAATTTCCATAATTGCTGACTCTTCTTCCTCTTCTTCTTCTTCCTCATTCTCCCAACCCGTATGAGTTTCCTTCTTGTTCGAGACCAAAAAATGAGTTATTTTTGTCTCCCTCCCTTACACGCTAAACTTTTATTTGCCTTTTAGTCCTCCCTCATTCTATTATTCAGATTCATTTTTTATGTTATTTCCACTTTGGCTCTAATTGTCACACTTCGATCCCAGTCCGACCTAAATGTATGATCCGAACTGTTCAAGGCGCGAGACCGAACTGACTTTTTGACTCCTCGTTGTTTTTTCTCTCTCTCAGGCCGAACTTATAAATGTAATCAAAATATCATATACAAAATAAACCACCACCGTAAGGGGTGTTTACGCACTAATACATACAACTCGAGTCCCATTTACATATACAAAATCAGATTTCTTTACATTTACAAATCGTGAGCGCTGAACTCATTGTAATAACCCTTACTGCTGTGCTGCCCACGCATGCTAAGTTTTCTGACGCCTTTCTCTTTACCTACACTGATTAAAACCCGTATGTTTACGCTAGCTGGGAAACATATAACTTATACGTACACATGCACTTATACCTAATCATAATAAACATATAACAATAACCGATCTCATAATCTTTATGAATTCATATAATGATTACATATAATTATCCTTGTAATAAACTTATGTTTATTCAGACTTCGTCTACCAGATCGAACTTACTTATACTTATAAAGAAACTCTATACTTCAATTTCTGGTCTTACAATTATAGCAAACTATTCTATTCAGGGTCTTATACTATACTCATTCCTGGACCATACTTATGCTATAATTTATTCTTATTCCGATCCTCAGTCACATACTTATACTTATCTCCCCAAGAGGACATGTTACTTCATCTTCGATTCTCTATACTAGATCGAACTTATACATACTTCGGGACGGCTGGGTACTTATCCACATACCATACTTCTATCTATCTTATACTGTCTGATCTCCCATGTCGCTACAGAGCTTATAATTGCATTTTAGAGGTACTTATACACGTGATCGGTACTTATGTTCATCTCAGATCTCCCGTAGGAGCTTACAACTTATGCTTATATAGAGGAAACTTAGTACTACAAAGTTTTATGCATATACTTATAAGGTTTATACTTATACTACTAAGTTTACACTTAGTTCTGAGGCACTAAGAAAATTATGTAGATTATATTTCAGATAATTTTAACTATACTATATTACTTAATCCTATTCTTTATACCTAAGTACCCGTAAGTACTACTTGTTCAATTCTCCCAAAAGACACATACTTGTACTTGTATCATACTTATATGTATTCAGATCTCCCAAAGGACATATATATCAGACTTATTCTTATACTTTTCTCGAACTTATAATTATCTCGTAGACTCCCGTGCCGACATTTACTGAACTTCCTCAATGACTAATACTTATCTATATATCTCTCAGAGGGAATTGCGTAGCCAGCTCTTTACTCGAGGTACCCGTAGGTACTATAGAAATTATATTCTCAGACTTCAGATCTTATACTTGTACTAATTTTATTACTATCCTTGTTTTACTTAACTTTATACTTGTATTACGTATATTATACTCATCTTACTGATCTTATACTTGTATTACTTATATTTATTCTCAGATTTCTGATCTTATACTTGCATTATAGAACTTATTCTTGTATTTCTGTATCTTATATTTGTATTCTAACTTATTCTTATTTCTGAGATTCATATCTTTGTATTTCGAGCATATACTTTAGACATTTTTTGATCTTATACTTATCATGTAACTTATTCTCAGATTGTGATCTTATACTAGATACTTAATCCTATTCTCAGATACATAACTTATACTCATATTGTCGATGCGTAAGTTCGTAGTACTACGCGGTAGATTTTATTGTACACAAGCATTCGTGAGGTACTATGTAACGATACGCAGGTACCCATAGGTACTATGTAACGTATACGTAGGTACCCAGGTACATTCAGCATCTTTACCATATCTATTTCTTTACTCTATTCTTTATTCGTAGTCTTAATATAATCACTGATTACCTAGACCAAGAATAATTTTAATGAGTGTAACATAGCACAATAAGTACCAAGGCACAAGACGCACCGAGGTGTCACGAATACAGCTGTATGCCAAAGCACCGACAAAGAGTGTCACGCACTAATCGAGAGCATCAAGATTAACTGTAGAGCATCGCATTTCCTAATCGTAGAAGATCAAGAACTAATGTGCCAAGCAAGGTCGTAGAGTGTCATCGCACTAATCGTGAGAGCACCAAGTACTATACCACGCCACGAATCGCAGGTGCTATGTCATTCAATAACCGATCTTTATATAGCTCCTATACTATATGAGTTCAAGAATCACTGGCCTTATAATAGGCATTCTTAGCCACATTACGTGTTCATGTCATATTGCCTTCGCTGCTCATGTTCATGTTTCGTGTCGCTTTCATATTTCATATCATATCCATGCTTCATGAACACATCTATACATATTGTATTTCCAGAGCTTTTTCCTCGCTTTCTCTACGCTCACGATATGGCATTTCATATACTGGCATTTGTGATGATACCTATGTGTTCACTCCTATTCATGTATTTCCTTATTCCTCTATGAATCTATTGTACTTATAAATTAGAATCATTCCAATCAATCATCCTAACTCGTTATGGCATTCATGCCAAACTAGTCATTTTCCCATATTACATTAGGGACAAGAATACCCATTTTTTGTGGGTCTTAACTTCATATTCGACACTGCTCAGATTCCTTGAAGCTAAGGTGCTAAGGGTTCTTTTCCAACTAGAATCGCCCAAATCAGAGCACCAAAACTCAAGTTATGTCCTAAACTACCGAGACTACTCTATGTTCAAAAACAGAACCATAAATTGGCTTGAACATAGCCCCACTTTGAGTGAATTTTTGGGCCACGTAGAGTCATGATTTGAAGGTGCCTATTTCAGGGTCTTTTATTGTCCTTGACGTCCAGTTTAACCAGCAACTTGAATCATCAAATCAGATAAGAAATGATCTTCAAGTTATGGTCAAAATACGAACACGGGTCCGAATAGAACAACTGTACCCTGCACTCCGCATCGCACGCTGACGTAATCATGGCACCCCCACTTTGAGTGAATTTCTTTGGGCCACCTAGAGTCATAATTTGAATGTACCTATTTCAGGATGTTTTATTTTCCTTGAAGTCTATTTTAACTAGCCACTTGAATCACTCAAATCGGATAAGAAATGAATAAGTTATGGCCAAAATACTAACACTAGTCCAAAACAGAGCATGGGTACCGGTACCAGTACCAGTTGACAGAACCAATGTGGTACCGGTACCACCCTTCGAAAATTGTCCATAAAGGTGGTTTTTCTCCTATTTTTCCATATTTTGCTACCCAAATCAACTCAATAATCTATATACACATCAAAACCACTCCAAATTCATCTTGTAATTTCTCTTTTACTCAAATCATCTTTCAATACTTATCTTTCTTCAAAACCTTCATGAATCATTCTCAAAACAATTTAATATGGGTCATAACCCATACACAAACAAACACAAGATTTGTTAGGTTTGTTCCTAAACTAACTCACCATTTGCATTTTAACCATGAATCCAACCTCCAAAGGGATAGATTCCATACTGATCCCATAAGAATTTATTCTAGGGTTAGGTTTCTTACAACTCACAACCCACAAACATGTATCCATACAAATCTATACAAAGTTCCATTCTAAATGTTAGAATCCATACAAAAAATCCAAAGATCCATACTCAATGTTAGTTTCCATACCTTTTTTATCCTTTCCTCTTCTCTTCTCTTCTTCTTTCTCTTCCTCTTCCTTCTTTCTCTCTCTTTTCCTTCTTCTTCTCTACGTTTTTTCTCCCAAATTGAGACCAAATTTGGTCTTAAATCAAGGATTTCTCCCTAAAGCATGTTCGCTCTAAAACCCATTTTTTCGGGGTTAAGTCTCTAATCGCCTTTTAGTCCTTCCTCATTCTATTAATTGCACTATACTTTATGTTATTTCCACTTTGGCCTCTCATCTTATCAACTTATGACTTTTAAGCTCCTTTTAGACATTACAATTTTGTCCTTATGTCTTGTACAATTTCCGGGTTTCTTAATTTCCATGTTTCGCATTTAAATCACGAAACATTCAAATTATGCCTACAAAATACCCTAAACATGTTGAAAACGACTAGGGTATATTTCGGGGTGTTACACTAATCTTATCAACTCATGACTTTTATGCCCCTTTTTGACAAATTACAATTTTGTCCTTATGTCTCAGACAACTTCCGGTTTCTCAATTTCCATGTTTCAGATTTCAATTACTTAAAATTCAATTTATGCTTCAAATGCCCTAAACACATCGAAACGACTGCAGATATTTCGGTAGCCATAACACTACCAAGATTCGTGACTTCCGACCGAGCGCACGCCTAATTACATTTTCCTTTCTAGATGGTAATGCAAAGTGAAGTTATAATCCTCCTTACATTTCCATCCATCCGCGGCACTTACAAGCCGAGATCCCGCGTGTGAAAATATACTTCCAAACTCTTATGGTTTAAAATACTAAATCGTTTCACCATACAAGTAGCTGCACCAAATCTTTAAGGCGAAGCACAATGGTCGCTAACTCCATATCACGCTAGGTAATTCAGCCATGACTTTAGCCATCTCGGAACCATGTTTATAACCCTCTCAGATCGCATCAAAACACATCCTGGGGACCGTTCTTATAGCATCACAGCATAATCGTGTACCTTCATTCCTCATTCCGAACTACCTACCAAAATAGAGCCGAAGTGTTTCATTTTCAATTCAAAATGCCTTCTCACACAGTCATTCCACTCAAGCTTCGACCCCTTCCCTGGGCCAATCTAATCATAAGTGTCGCTAACCGAGAGAAACTCAATTGAACCTCCTACGCACTCGCTAAATTCCAAGAGCGATTCAAGACTCCGACTTCAGCCTCTCAACTCATACAAATTTCTACCTTATCAAGGTCCATCGACACACCTAAAGCCAACACGATACAGATTCACTAATTATAGGCGATCCGAATCAACAAAATTTGTTTCTCCTATATTCCTCCTACCGCGTAGTCAAGCTTACTACAGATAAAGGGTCTAGGTCGAACACAGGATGGGTTTTCTTCAGATAAAATGACTAACAAAGTGAAGTCAAAATGGTGAATTTCAATTTGGATTTTGGGTTCAGGTAAAAACAAGGGGGTGGTTATCGCAAACCGAAACAAATAAAATAAAATGTAAAATGTAACTCAGTTTCTGCCACGGTTTATGGTTTTAAGGCAACTAACATGTCTCCCGGTTCTTTTTCTCAAGGTCGGGGAGGATGACATATAGTCATTTCCCCGAACCTGGCCATTCGCATTAAAACCTAAACCCTAAAATTATTTCTTCTAATGTATAGCATTTATTATTCCTTAATGTTTCAAACATTAAAACCATCACCGGATTTGAACCCAGGAGCTCATAAATGACAACTAAATGGGCATCATGATCTAACAGCATCCACCGAACCTTGAAAGCTTACAAGATTAGCCACTCAGTGGTACATCACAAAGGATTCAAACTCTAAAACGTGAGATACGTAAACAAAAGTGGAATAAATGCTTGTGTGAAAACATGAGGATGTTGTTTTTAATTTTAAAACATTCACTCAATGGCCCTCTTCAAGGAGGAAGAGGTCTAGCTAAACATCCTCTGAGTTTCATCCCTAGAGGAGTGCCTGCAGCTTGAGCACGAGGTTATATGAGAGAAGAGAGAAAACTGTAACCTAAAACAAAGCCGCGCTGCAGACCGAAAGACAAAGTGTATTACAAAAGCTATAAGTCGGGGTTTATATAGCTATACAAGAGGTGTGGAAATAACAAAATACTCAAAAAATATAAGATTACAATAGGGACAAAATGGGAATTACACAAAACGAGGTCATTCGGAACCAAAACACAGCAAGTACCTCGCTTACAGACAAGATTTTCACATCATAGCGAACTTCGCTATGATAGTTAAAATTATATCATAGCTGAAAAATACAGCATAGCTTAAAATTGAAATTTTCGCTGCGTACGCATTCGCCATCATAGCGAAATCATCCAAACGAGCGAATTTCACCACTATCTCGCTAATCGCTCCATCAAGCTCGTTCCCACTCGCGCACCGCTCCATTTCTTCGGCCATTGATATTCTTCATTCCCTACTTGTTGAAATCGGGAGAAGACCTATATGAAATTGATGAAAATCAACCCGATTTTGTTATGATCGGATTGACACGATAATTGGGTTTTCCAATTCCCGCAAAAATACAAACAACCCCGAATGCGATCATAAGTGCAACAGGACCTCAACATGTCAATCAAGTTAATTATACAATTAGTTTACACAAAGGCGCCAAACCTATTAAAAATAGGTTCAAAATAAGACTTTGGGCACTAATCAATATGTCCCTTGTGAATTTCACCTCAATAAGCCAAAACTCACTTATCGAACTCGGGCATACAATCGACGGTCCTCGAGTGCCCGGAGAACAATCCTCATGCCCTCCTCGTGACCGGAGTATCAAGATGTCGCCAACAAAGACCACAACAACCGATCCAAATAAGGTTAATACCCATGACAGATCCATGAATGTCGTTGGCGCATTCGTCAACCCGAAGGCATCACTGTGAACTCGAAATGCCCATACCGCTGGGCCCTAAATGCTATCTTGTGGATATCAATCTCCCTTAATCCTCAACTCGATGGTAACCTATTGCAGGTTCATTCGAGCAGACTCGCGCCCTCTCAATCGATCAAACAAATATCAATCCTCGGCAAGAATGGATGTACTCAATTCTGATCGTAACCCTCGTTTAACTATTGATAGTCACTGCATGGGTCAAGAGTCTCATTCTTCTTCTTAGCAAATAAAACCAAAACGCCCCATGGCGTAAGTGCCTATTTAATAAAACCTCGGTCTAACAATTCCTACACCGACCTCGAGTTCATGCAACTCAACCAATGCCATCCTATTTATGAGTCATGTAAATGGGTGACATACCGCAGTGTAACTCAATGACAGTCCACATCCCTCATATGAGGTAATCCCTAGATCTCATCCCAAAGACATCCTCATACTGCAACCAATTCGAGGTAGGCTCAAATCCTGCCTCACCTTGTCTTCTATGGTAAGGCTTGCTAGCCAACCCATCAACTGTCCACTGCATCTAGGGTCGTGCACAGTCTGGGGCAAAGCATCATGCTTCCCCCTTGAAAAGTCACCCGAATACCATCCTATGTGTAGGTAATAATCCTCCTACTATCACAATCAATGACGACTCTATGTGCCGTCAACCAATCCATGCCAAGAATGACATCAAAATCTGATATGTCCATCACTCGAAGGTCCACCGTGAGCAAATTCCCTGAGATCTCTAACTCATAATCCCGATATATATCTGATCAATCCTCACCCTAGTCCCTAGGGGAGAACTCACATGAAACGGCTCTTCCAAGGTCTCCACCTCTAAGCCTAAATCATCCACACTAGATGCATCAACAAAAGAATGCGATGCACCAAAATCAAACAATATCTTTCCCATGTGAGATAATAGAACATACTTATATCACCGATCATCAACTGCTCAACAGATGGCGAGACACGCCGTCCTTGAAGTCTTTGGCCATGAGCTCTGGCTCCTGCATCAGCGACTCATACCTTAGCTTCCTCTGGCCTGCTCAGATAGCAAAAGGCGCCAGGCCGCACCCCGAGATTACTGTCCCTTTAACAAGATTGAGATGAGAAAGAACAAACCGTGTCCACGCCGTCCTAATCGATGACCGGGATCGGGCGCTGTCCCAAAACCCTGTGGATCTCGCTCTCGAGGGCAATCCCACCTCACATGTCCGGGTCGGGTGGTACGGAAACATGTCAACGATCTCGACCGACCGGAAGCTCCTGTACGGCCTCGTCCCGATAATAGCAGCCTAGTCCCCCGAAATCCCCTAGATGGTCATTTGCTTCTTCCGAACCAAGGCGTCGATCCTCCTTCTACCACTAGCAATCGTATCTCGGATGCTCCATGCATCCTCTATCTCTCTCTACGGGTCATGGCCGGCTCCGACCATGTAGTCCATGTCTCTGTGTATGAACTTATAATCTCGTTTCCTGATGGACAACTCGTGCCATCTCTAGAACTTTCGTAATTTTTTAGCCATATCTCTGTGGCCACATAATCATCTTTCTCGAAACGTGCCACCCTGAACTTGGCTACGATTCAAGCAATGTGCCCATACTTCCTGTTTCAACTCAAGGAACTCGAGATTTTGCATGCCCAGCGTATGCCTAGGAAAAAACTTATCCATGAAGACTTCTAACTCCTCCCACATGTCATCGCTCCGGGGTCCCAGAGATTTTGACCCAATCCCACCATATATGGATCGAATTCTCTAGCCTAATGTGACGCCCTATCCTCGGGGTCCCGCCGACCACCAACTCCGTGACCTATGAATATCACATTCGACATCACACCTATTTGTCTCATATATGGAGACCCATTGTGATAATTTCTTCTTACAAATAACCAATTTGTAATAATATTTTACAAGAGTTCAAGTACAACTTTTACACTTTATTTACCAAATTCATATTAAACTAGATTATTCTAATATATTTTACAAAAATAATTTTTAAGGCTGAATCCTACTTCCTCTTCGTCCCTCGTCACTAGCCTCGGTGAGCCATCTCTCATGCACCGAAAGGGGGTCCCACGATCAGGTGCTAAAGCCCAAGAGGATAATCTCCTACGCAAGTTACCCCCACCTAAGTGCACATGCAATGGTCGGCCCCACATTTAAGTAAAACATGCAAGTTCCTACCAAATGTCTATATGTCATGGATGAAAGCGACCCACCCATTCCCATGTCTTGAGCTCCTCACGACTTCACACTTGCCTAAGCCATGTATGAGAAAATAATCATTTTCAAACAAAACCCGTCATTGTTTCGAAATACACCACCGGTCGTCGATAAAAATACGATCACCTCCGAGGCTTAACGGCCGAGAACCTTCCTAAATGGGCCACATCCTCATCCGAAATGATCCGTCAATCGTCTCCCAACCCCATTCAAAATTCATCCTATGAAATTCCTTTCAACCATGTTCGCTTTTCAAACTCGTACATGCACTACACACCTATTACTCTAGGTTCCCCCAAGGCATATGAACAATAATGTCATTTCACCATAATTCATGTTAATATATTATGCATGCATATATTGACTCGAGTTTATACACAACAACATGTGTTATCTTATTAACACATAGCAATAACATAAAATTCAGCTCACGGGCTAATACACAACCAATGTACCATCTGAACTGGGTCCAACGCGATCACACCAACAACACACAATTTTCATGTTAATAAACAAAGCCACACACGCACAAGGTCACCATTCACTCCATCCAACCGAGTACCCTACTACTCACAATCATGAACCAAGCCTGTTCCAACTATCCATACCATCAAATAACCATAAACCTAGAAACCTTTAGCGTTTCCGCTCAAACCCCAACCCACCACAGTCTTCGACTGTGTGAAACTGGTTATAGAAATCTTCTATCCTTCAGTCCTAAGTTTTTGGAACTAAACCATATGGCCTCTCATGGCCTCCCATAGATAGCCCTACCATACCCAATACAGTATCCTACAACATGCCATGCAATGGTCATGTTATTTCCTACTATACACGCGACAATAACCAACCGAATGCCTCAGACAAAACACGTAATTCAGAATGTTGTGATCACCCACTATCCCCACATGAACATGAATTGATTCTCACTCAATGGTTTTCCATATAGTCTAAGAAAACTTAACCGAGTTCGAATCAGAAAGTTATGACCTTCCGGGTCGAGGTCACACATGACTAAACCGTCCCACCCGCAGCTCAATTTACGGTTCGAGACGGCCACTTTCCGCCTACGGTAAAACCCACTGCCCTCCAAAGGAATCTGGCTGGAAATGTGACTCAATGGTCTTTCTATAGAGTCTAAGAACACCCGAAACGGAGTTCGGACGAAGAAGTTATGACCTTCCGGTCGAGGTCACACACGACCAAACCGGTCTCACCCGTGCAGCCTACCTTTACTTTCCCCAAACTACCATTTCCTACAGCTCAAATCCACCGCCTCTCTAAAGGCATCCAGATGGAATTCGACCAATGGGCTTTCCATATAGTCCAAGAACACCCGAAACGGAGTTCGAACGGTTACATGACTCAAGTCGGGAGGTCAAACATGACTAAATGGTCTCAATCTCGCAGCCCATTTTATTTCGCTCGGACGCCATTCTACCGGGCTTAGAAACCCACTCGCCTCCAAAGGCATCCGCTGGAAATTTGACTCAATGGGATTTATTAAACAAGAACACCAAACGGAGTTCGGACAAGAAGTTATGACCTTCCGAAGTCGAGGTCACACGACTAAACCGGCCTCACCGCAGCCTACCCATTGGTTCCCGGACGCCTCCGGCCGGCCGTAAACCCACTGCCTCCAAAGGCATCCGGCCGGAAATTTGACTCAACGGGCTTTCCATAGAGTCCAAGAACACCAAACGGAAATCGAACTAAGGTTATAACCTTCCGGTCGAGGTCACACGGGTGATCCTACCCGAATCCGAACTCCATCCGGTGAACCCATTCGCATCTAAACGCGATCAAATACCAGAACCTGGCAAATGCAAGTGCATCAAATGAGGCGAACTCGCCGCGAACCCAATCGGACAACCCTTCCACTATACTTTCCGCACTAAATCCACCATAACTCACTACAGAGGTCCGATTCTGAGAAATCTAAAGCCTAACATCAAGTTCACTGATGTGCATAATCTCTACATGAAGGACTCACCTTCAAATTCTTTCTTTCCTTCCAAAAATCACTTTCTAAAGTCCCATTTAATGTGTGTCGCCCCCAATGGCGCCTTCATGGTTCAAAATACAATCAAACATTCCTCTTAGGGCAAAACAACCACCACACACCCCTTAGGATAGAAAAACCAAAGTAGGAGAAGACTCCACTGCCATCGAACACCCCAACCCTGGCCTCTATGCAAACCTCATTGCGGAGGATGAATCCTTCCTTCCCGCTTCCTCACAAACCGCTTCATCCGATCATCGAAATAGAGAGAAGTCGAGTCTCTCTCAAAACTCTCTCTTTCAAACTGCTTCTTTTTCCTTTCCCCTCCCCAACTCGGTCAGGAGAAGATGTCAAGTGAGATGTCCTTTCACTCGCTTACTCGTCTAATTCTGAAGTGGTTCCTCGATTACCCTTATCACCTTATCCATCTGGCTCCTGATTTCAATCATGTGTTGCCACATGTCCATGTGGGACCCACACTCTGATCCTGGCGTCAGATCGATTCAAGACTGACACATGGCACACCGGTGAGTCACTAAAATGCCCAAGTGTCCCCACTACGCCGTTGTCCTCGAAAAACGCAAATCTGATCGTCTCTGCACCGCCACCTAAATTCGACGCTGCTACCTAGATTTCAGATCATTCCAACTAAGGAATCAGTTTCATCATCCGAGATCTAGAAAATTTTCGGATTTTTTTTTTTTTTTACCGAAATTACGATTTTTCCCTTTTTCAGAAAATTGGAATTTTTTGGGGTCTCACACGAAATGTGGCTAGCATGATCCTCGTAGCATCGGAGGTAATCTCTATAGCCTCAAAAATCCTCTCAACTTGTCGAAACTAATGACCAACTACCACTGGATCCCCTCCCTTGATGAATGTCGGAGGATGATGTGCTATAAACCGTTGGAGGTTATTTGGTCCCCCTGACCCCCAACTGCACTAGCCTGAGCAATGGCAGCAGCTGCAGCACCCATGGCCTCAACAAAGGCCTATTGATCAAACACAGGTGGAGTGCCTCGTGGGCGACCCCTGTGTCCTCTTCCTTGACTTGCCATCTACATATGTGAAATAGCAAATTGAGGTTTATTTCTCTTTACTCAATTAGTAGTGCATATGGCACCACTAACATACATCACACTCATTTCCCATAAACTATTTACGTTATATGATTTTTTCCAAAAGATACAAATACAATATCATGCAACATATTACACATATTCATTCATCAAAATACACAATTGATACATGATCTAAACCCATGCCCATCGATTACAGGCTCAGGGCGCTCCAAGCTCTAATACCGCCGTGGGAAGCCCATATTTCCGAGGGTCAAAAATTTTTTTTTTCGATTCTAGTTATTAGATAGAAGCTCCATCGCGATGAGAATTTCCCATCGCAACAAGTCATCGGGTCGCAGATAGCCGCCTTATCGCGTCTAAGCCCAGCCTTTCCTATAGCACGCACTCCCCGCGCTGGCCGTGTCACACACCTCACGCTACGAGCAACACGGCGGTGGTCACACGGGGAACGCGGTCGCAGCCTCAGCAAGCAGGTCAGCGCTCGCCATACGTCACGCCGCACTCGCCGGTCATGCTCGCTCAGGCTTTGTTCACCATGCGCTCAAGGCACTTTGTCGTGCGCGCTGGCTGGTCGTGTGAGCTACACTGTCGCGACATGAGAACTCTGTCACAATAGCATGAATGAGGGGAGTCTGTAGCGAGAGAATTTCGTCGTTACGCACTTGGCCTGAGAACCATGTCGCGACACAGGAATTCCTGTCAAGACATAGGCTCAATACAAGCTCTATCACGACCAGGAATTTCCTATCGTGACCCACAGTCGAAAAATGGGAGGTAGCCCACCTTTTTGTTTTTCTACATTTCCAAATGTCTCCTAAATGCAATAATTCACACTGCTGCTCTCGTACTCATTTTTTTAGGCAATGCTTTGTACATGGGAAATTATTAACACTACACATAACAAGTCCAAAACTAAGTTTTATTACAAAACTTATTATTTACATCAACAAAACTGGATATTCAATCTATAATTTACAAAAACATAATGAATAGACACAAACCTAGCCTTTTCTTAATTAATTCGACTTGAGCCTAACTCCCGTGTACCTCTAAGACTAAAAATATTTCCATGATCGCGAGCAATGCCCAATAGAAAAATTCTCCACAAGGGCTACTCCCCACCTGTGCACATGTAATGGTACCCATACATCATACCATTCCACAAAAATGCAATCCCATATGGAATATCATGTCATGCATGAGATGAGACTCTCATGCTCACACCGAGTCCTCACCGACTTCACACATGAAAAATGCCATATGAAAACTGTCATTGGTGTGTTTCACCAATGGCTTAACCCATCGACAACCCTCCAATATTCATTTGAATTTACCAAATCCCGTGTGTTTTTGTGAGTAATAAATTTACGAGGTCTCATCGCAAGCTTTGCATGCCTTCCGACACTTTCGCAAACTTTCATCGCTGGATATATATGTCTAACCAAGAATAAAATTTTGGGTCTTTCATCATGTGTGATCTACCCCATCTCGCTTTCTGCTCAACACACGTATATTTATTTCTTTTAATATTATGCAACCGCGAGTCTCTATTTTTCGGACGTCATTCCATTTCCAAGCTCACCACATTTACCAAGAATGGTGAATAATCAATACCATGCACACACACTGACTCCAACACGATGTCACGTGTATATGAAATGCGAATATGCAATTTCATGCCATATCATGTTACATGCATAATGAGAGCTTCTTGCATGCAACATTACTAAACATGGATAATTATATTTTCTACATATAATTCATGACCCATCAAAAGAGCATATATCAACATGATCTTTTCACACACAACATGTTATTCAATCAAGCAACAACACATAAAAAGGCCCCAATCTCGGGCCTATAAAAACAGGACACCTCTCGGTCCCTTCATGGCTATGAACCTTTTTTTTTTTTTTGGCCCTATTCATCACCGACTCACCGTGATACCAAAACACAACAAACCCAAAGACATCAGTCCCGGGATCAAAACCAAATCTCAACACATTCCGAGACTGTCCGAAACTAGTCCTAAAAATTTCCAATATTCAGTCCCAAAATATTTGGACTAAATCACCAGGCCAGTCATGGCCCCGAAGAAAACCTATGTCATTAAATGGCTTTTAGGCTAAAAATAACCCAAGTAGGAAAATTCCCTACCTCTTTGAGTCGACTTAAACTCCTAAATCTCCTTGCACCACGCAGTACTCTATCAAGTGGGACCAAACTTACCTGGGCTCGATGAAACTGACTACCGGGATTAGAGATTCAGAGAGAAGTAGAACTCTTTTCCTTTTCTCTCATCTCTTCTCGTTTCCTCTCCTTTCTCTCCCCTTCCTTTTTTTTTTATTCTTTCTTATCCATCGAATTGTCCAAGTGGCTGGGAACTACCCACCACTTTCCTCCTTTGCCACATGTCATCTCCACAATTTTCTTAACTTATTTTCTTTTCTTATTTTGCTTTCCCATTAATTCCTCCACTTGCCACTTGGCTTAATGTGAGCCATTCACACATATGCACCACAAGGGTCATGCATGTCACCCCTAGGTGCCACGGGCATTCATAATCATGCCACGTGTCACCCGACACTGGTCGAAAAACACGAATTAATCGTCTTTAATCCGACGAAATTCGACGAGATAACTAGATTTCACGAGATGAATTCAATGGTGAAGTCCGTTTCGTCCTTCGAGATCTAGAAAATTTCCAGTTTCCAACCAAAATTACCGTTTTACCCCGATTCAGAAAAATTGAATTTTATTTTCCTGGGTTTTACATCAGTTGTACTCCAAATTCAGTAAGTGCAAGTTTTGGCTTATTGAGATGAAATTATTGGGACATGTAATGCTCCGCCTGTGTGTCGTAGTTGCACTCGAAGGCCGAGGCTACTATGAGTCGAGAGAAATGGGTTAGTCTTCGATAATGCATTTCAGATCGACAGGTACTGCTACTGAGGTTCATCGAGGATTCTCCTAACTAGCAGCAATTCCATGACTATATCAATTCCTGAAGGGGTCAAGCCTGAGTGGAATGACTCCGTGCGAAGGCATTCCATGAACTGAAAATGAGGCTTACTTCGAATCCTATTCCGATAGTCTCAGATGTGATGAGGCGCACTATGGTAATCAAGGATGCCCCATGACGTAATTGTGGATGTGTCTTGATGCACTGGGAGGGTGGTAGCTTATGGTTCGGTAAAGTAAAGAATCTATGAGTAGAATTACCCTACACATGATAATGGAGTTAAAGGCCATTATCTTTACTTAAGATTCGCGCCATCACTCAGATGGGCGAAGTACTAAGTATTTTCAAACCACAAGAGAGTCCGAAGCATATTTTCACACAATGGGACTCAAATATGAGGTGCCAGAAGGATGGATTATCCTGGAGGATTATGACTCGCCACTATCCCGGTAGTGGCAAATGTCATACGGCGTACCTACCAAAAGTCATCGGGAGGATCGCTACCAGAATTTCTTCCTGAATGGCGATGCTCGAGATCGCGGGATAGTTTAGATCATAGCATTTGATCGTGCTCGGTGGAGGTCAGAGTTTAGTGGCTACGCCTTCCTAATGGTAGAAAGGATTGAGTCCTAGTGGGCAGACGAGATATTGTCCATTGCGGATCAAGTACGCCACTGTGATTTATACCGACCATCAACGCAGATGGTAGTCTTCGATATAGGAGACGAGTTGTGGTTCATCAGTTGACAGATTTGAGAGAGGACATCCTCAAGGAGTTCCATCAAGCCCCGATTTGTCAAGATCCATGGGCACCTAAGACAAAATTCATGATCCCCGTCGCCAAGATCACCCGGAGCGGGACTTAAGCTTGTATGTCAGACTTTATTCGACGTTGTCTTACATGTCACAAGTAGTTGGGCCGAGCATCGGCCAAAGATGCCTACTCCAACCATTAGAGGTAGATGATGGTGTTGGAGCACGTCACTATTGACTTCAGGGGACCCACTTTCCACCTGACACCGCGAAGGCATGACGCTGTGGGTGGATCGTGGACCCGGCTCACTCAAGTTCGACACATTTTCTGGAAGAGCATGACGACTTTCACACTGTGAGGAATTCTACCGCTTGCATATTCGAGAGACTGTCTTATTACACTTGAGTACCTGTCCATAGTATGGACATGGATCCTAGGTTTACAACACACACTCAAGAGCTTTCCAAAAGGCAAATGGGACAATCGACAACGAGCACGCATTTCATCCTCGTTGCATTTGATGGTCAACCTGAGATGACCATACAAAGCTTTAGAGGACATGTTGCAAGCATCCCGGATCTTAAGGGTAGCCGATGAGCACTTACTCCTTGTAATTCGCCATAACAATGGGGCTTATCAGGCGAGTATACAGATTCATGACCTTATAAGGCTTCATACAAGGCCAAGGCCGATCCCCTCGATTTGTCGACGTAGGTGGGAAAGCTTTCCATCACTGGTCCGGATTTGATTAAAGACACCTCCAAGAAGGTGGGTTTGATACAGAAGCATCTTCTCACGGCTCAAAGCTGACAGAAGAGCTACGCCGATAGACAACGTCGATCTCGCAGCTCAAGAGGCGCGATCACGCCTTCGGCGATGCCTAAGAGAGAGCACTGCCCAATGAGGCATACTCCTGGCCCTTCGATACCTCGAGAGGGTGGGTACGATTACATCTATCAAGGCCCACCGAGCCTCGTCGTGTCCATGGCGCCTCACACCACGTCCGAAAGATACTCTGTGATCCAAACTCTACGTAGAGATCGGGGAGAGATTACTGGCTGATACTGTGGGACCTTTCAAGGAGGACCGATGGGTATCATGGATACTGAGGATCAGGTTTTACGACGCAAGACCGTGAGGCAAAGTATGTGTTATGGCAATACCGGTGAACGGATGAGGCAATCCTAGGAATGTGAGGACACAATGCGCTACCCATCCCGTATGGAACGTGGGAAGGATGCTTGCAGCGCCATCGCATGTTCATTTAGGCGGAGAATTTCCTCAGAAGAGAATCTCTCTACTAGGCATTACTCACCCCATTATGGGACCCCCTTTCAGTAATAAAGGTACAGAGACGACGTCCGACAAGGCCGTGATTGCAGTTAAGGCCGATGTGTGGCCTCGACATTACCTTTCAGAAAAGTATTTTTTATATGTAATTGTAACTAAATTCTTAGATTGCCGAGACTTATGTATTTTTAGTAAGAGAGTCGTGATCGTAATTTTACTGACCGTACTAAGTGTTTTATTTTCATATTTTATATTTAAACGTGAATTGTTCTGTCCTTGTGAAGGGATGTATATCGAATATGGATGATGGACCTCAAGGGCTATTACTACTTTACGAGACTCGGATAGATTATGATTATAAATGCTATACATATTGTATAGTTGGTGTGAGCTCTCGAATAAAATGTAGACTCATCGATTTTTTATGAAAATAAGGATCTCTATAAATGACACAACACAGGGTATCAGTCACCCAAACTATAGGAATTCCGCGGCCGACTGTTATCACTTGGGACCCTTGCCTTCAGCTCACTTCCATAATCAGGGATCATGAGCCTTATATTTAGTATTTGTTGCGAGGCCTGTCTCAAACTTATAGGTTTTTCTATCGGGTGCGTCTTCCTTTTAGGTTTGTAGTCTATAGATTCGTCATATGATTGGTTTGGCCCAAGTTTGTTTACATAACTTACTTGTGGTCTAAGTAAATTTCCTCCTTTATTGTGTCTTACTTCCATAGGGTGGCTCCTAGTAAAAGGTATAGGAGAAGTTGCACTACTTACTTCATCATCCATCATTTCTAATTCTTTATCTGATTCTATGGTTTCACTATCATCTTCTATTACTCTATGAATTACAATGTTTCCAAGGTATCATAGATTAATCTTTCGCTCTCTTCTACTTCTTCCTTTCTTAAAGCTAATGTTTCATTTTAATAAGTCTTCTCCCTACATAACCCGTTTACTTCAGTAAAGTATACTTTTTATCGATAATCTCTTCCCGCTAGAGTTATAGAGTTTATTTTGTTTCATAATTCTTCTGGTATTCTTCACTTTAGTGATAATATTATCTTTTTTATAGTCTATAAATCTTATACTAGTTTTTCCTAAAGTAATTTGGTATACTAGAGAGGATTTTGGCATGATTGTTTCTGTTCTTTTACCAAAATCTTCTAAATTCTATTCTAATCCTGCTAAATTTTTTGTGCCTATCGCCTGCTCACCTATCTTACCCTGGGTGGTTACCGATTTACTACATCTCTCTACTTTATTCTTACTTTATTATCTCATAATTTGTACATCTTCTCCGATAACCCTATATTGATTAGCCAAATTACTACCTTTTATTTGTCAGCTCATACCCTTTGTTTTAATTCCCATTTTAATATCTCAAGTGTAAGTCTCTAAGACTCATCATAAAAATCAGCATGCAATAAACTATTTCTATATTATCGATCAAGTATCTATTTACTTCATATCATCGCTTTTCCCATATTCATCCAACTATCATCATATATACGTACTGTTTTCGTTCTCAACCTTTCTCCTTAATCTTTAATAGCTATAGTTATTAATCCTAAATGACAAAAGCTATAATCTTTTCTTAATTTATCTATTATACCTTTTCCTAATAGTTCTAAGTATGATCAGATTACTTCTAAACATCGATTTCTTCTTCTAATACATTTTATAAATTTATTTTTCAAATATTTTCTTTTGTATATTATTTAGTCTCTAGTATTTTAAACCATTAATTTTGAAGTTTTCTATATTCTTCCGGATCTATAATTTCAAATATTTCTGTTCAAGATTTATCAAATTGCTCATAATCGATCATTGTTACTACTTGTTTTCAGATTTATATTGTTCTAGAAACTCTTGAAAATGATCTTCTGCTATTCATTATTCTTTTGTTTATTTTTACTTGTTCCAAAAGTATAAGTTTTAGGTATGGCTATTGATTTTTTGTTTTTCCTATTTCTAAATTATTTATGCCTTTTATAATATCTTTTATGTCTTGTGTATTTGAACTACTAGGTTTGTTGTGGATTTTACCAAGTTTCTGATTTATTTTAATCAATAATAATATTATTATATTTATTTGTTTTATTATAAAGGAATTTGTTTCATTTATAGGGGTTTCAACTTAGACCTTCGTATATTTCAGGAAATTCTTAATTTTTCTATTATTTGGAGATATGTTCATCTTTGATGTTATTCATATGTCGGTCTATTTAATTTTTCAATATATTTCAGGTGTTTCTATTTATTTCTGTGAGTTTTTCTAATTGGTTAATGATCTTATTATTAGATTCTTCTAAGTGTTTAATCTTTTGTAGTAGTGTTCTATTTTCTTTTATCAAATCTAATGAATGGATATAATCAAGGTTTTTTCCTATATGTTCTACTTTATTTTCTAAACGTTTTATCTTATTAAAATTTGGATTATAACTCTTAAAATTTTCTGAGAAATTAATTACTAAATCTACTAATGTGTTAATAGTTTTATATGAGTTTTCTAAATTTTCGGAGAGTATATTATGTATATAAAGCTCTTTTTTATAATTACACTTAAGTTTAAATGAGTCTGAGGGACTGATTTGTTTTTCTAAATTTTCTATTCTGAGATCTAAGTAATCTAAATTTTTGATTGAATAACAAATCTTTAGAAATTGTTATACCTTCTACATGTTATTCGGGGGTAGTCTATAATGTGCAGAGTTTCTATTGCTAATTTTTTTTCTATAAAATGTTTTCTAAGATAATATTATGTGCTAATTTGCTTTATTATAAGGAGAAGGACTATGTCTAAGGTTTCTATATAATTATTATATTCAACTCAAGCACAAGCTTTCCTAAGTCTCTATAGTTCGATTTTATCACTACTTTCGTGGAAAATCTATATAACTAACTTTATCTCTAAAATACCTTCAACTCCGACATAAACCAATTCTTAAAATAAAGTTGGTTTATATATTTATTAGCCTACTTCCAAATGTTTTCTATCTAGATTGTTCTTAAGTATATTAAATATTAATCTTTCTTTTATCTGATTTATGAGTGGAATAAATATCTCAAGTACAAGAAAGTTCCTTAATATAATTCTTATAATAGTAAAGATCTCTGCTTTCTAAAACCCTCCGTTAAATATTATTTCTTTAATCGCTCCCACTGATCTATATGTTCGATAATGTTAAAGAACTAGACACTCTTCTAAATTCTTCTATAAATAGTTTGATTATTGACTTATTCATTTTTAACTAGATCTGTTGTCTCATACCAATAATTTAAATATGGCTAAGATTTTCAATTAGGGATGAGTTTTAGGGGGTGAGAAAGTGAGGTGGAAATGTTTTATAGGTCCTACTCAAGGTTTTCCTTACTCTCATATGGCCTCTTTTTACCCTCCTTTTTTTTTTTAAACAATAATTTACAAAGAAATAGACGAAGAAATATCCGATACTGATACAATATACAACATAGTTAGCATAAAAGAAGAAAAAGAAAACTCAGATAATGATAATGAAGATTTAATAAATGAATTAGTTATAACTATAATTTTTAGAATGTAATTCATGGACATAATATGAACATAAATGGAAAAAGAATAAATGACTTTGATAGTATTAGATGTTTAAGTGTAAATGGTTTCCAGATATATTAAGATAGAAAAATGTCAGAATGTTATTTTGAAGGATGATATATGTAGAAGAATATTTCAAATGACTAGCCTAAGTATCAAAGGAATGAACATCAAGAAAATATAAATACTCTCTCCTTATGAAAAGTATTTTCAATAAAATAGAACGAGAAATAATTGTGTTAATGGAAGGATATAATAATTTAGTTATGAAATTTGAAACATACAGAAAGAAAATTATGAGAAATTCCAAAAGAATTTATGAATGAAGAAAATAATAATGTAATAATCCATCCTATAGAAACATGTAATAAATTAGAGAAATAAAGGCACCTCAAATAGAATTGCAGTTTAATAAGATAATAATTTTAATAAAAATACATGCATGATAGATGCAGTTGTACCTGTAATTATAGATGAAAATACTACCGTAAAGATTTATAACCCAGTTAAAAAACCTATGACAAAGACAAATATAGCAGACTAAGTCTTAAAAGATATACCAACCATTTAAGTACCACAGCCAAAATATTTTTTATGACAAATTGCTACTCTAGCCCATAATACTCTTTACCATTAAAAGAAACCTGGATAAAACCTTTAAATCTTAGACAACAAGTCATATTAGGACTATCATTTTTATTAAAAGACAATGGGCAAATAACTTTTAATAATGATTTTTTTACCCTATTAAGACATTGCATATTACAAAAGAAATTATAAATTATAAGTCCAGAGGAATTAGATAAACGGATAGAATGTTCTAAAACCAAGTTATTGAAGAAAAAGATCAGACGCAGGAAAAAGAATGACAATGCATGTGACACCCCAAAACCGGGGGTCCGTTTACAACCCGTTAACCCATGAAGACTTTTGCATGCCTGCAACCCAACACTACACTACCGTGTCCCCTTTTCCGAGAACCATGATTTAACGAAAATCGGACAAAGTCTCCTTTGTACAGGGAGCTCTACCCAAAATACAACATGTACCAAAAAACCTGGCAACATGGCCTAATATAATACAATGACCTCACTTAGTCCAATTATGAGTGAAAGTGGCCTAACCTAAATCCACTCATCCACACACTACGTAACATACAGACTAATTACCATACCTTCAAGGAGCTTAATTACAACACTTTGCCAAATATTACAAATTAGAACATGGTTGTTCAAAGACTTTACAATTCTTTACACAAAATACTAGCTAGAACCAGTTTGTTCCAAAGCTTCACAAAAAATTACCTACAAGCTAATAACCCTATCAACACGAGGTCTCGAGCGAGCGCCATTCCACCAAAACATACTCCCTAGGCACAAAAGTGGTCCCACAACAAGGTGAACAATGCCTAGTAGGGTAACCTACAGGCTACTTCTCCACTGGCGCATACGAATGCCATGTTCACACAATCAAGAATTCCAAGTAAAATGTAGTTTATACTCTAGAATGCCTACATGCCATGAATGAAGTGTCACTCACCATGCCTTTAACACGAGTCCTCACCGACTCCCTCATACATGCTTATGCCAAGTGTAAAAACTTGTCATTGGTATTTCACCACGACCTCTTTATCCTAAATGTTTTTTTTAAAAAAAAAAAAACCTATCAAGATCCAACAAATCGCTTTTATTCAAAGTCATCGACAATTTCGATAAATGTTTTTATTCAAAACATCGATAGTCTCCAATAAATAAATTTTTATTCAAAAGCATTAGATTGTAGCCCGATAAACCATCATTCAAAAGCATTGACACCTCTCATAAAACCATTAGATCAGTGCATTGATAATCAACAATGTTTTTATTCAAAGCAGCGAAATGCACCCATGAGACTCCAGCCGATCAAAACTAACGACGAGCTCTCAACACCACCACCAAGAATGATGAATGGTTACCACCATGCACATGCACCCATTTAATGCGATATCCCCATGCATATGAAATGCACTATGCCATTCCATGCCTATACCATGCCATATATAAGGATGAAAGTGTTATATGGAGATTTTAAACCATGCATAATAATTTTATGCATCATTTGGACAATCATATGAATTAACATACAATTTCCAAATAAACCACACAATACATGTAAAGATATTATACACATATATTGACATCTACATGTCATCACCAATCAAGCAATGACTTACATTATACTCAAGACTTAATTGTGACACCATGTCCACAAAAATAGCCTACAACAAGCCATGCAATGGCCTTGTTCATACACAAACACATCACAAGCCAAACCATTAGAACACACACCTGGCTTCCAACATTTTAAACTATGCATAATACATATGCATCATTTGGACAATCATATCAATTAACATACAGTTTCCAAATAAACCACATAATACATGTCAACATATTATACACACATATACTGACATCTACAAGTCATCACCAATTAAGCAATGACTTACATTATACTTAGTGTTAAATTGCGGATACCATGTCCACAAATAGCCTACAACTGCCATATGCAATGGCCTCAATCATACACAAAATCATGAATTTCCCTAAGCCTCATGGATAATTATATCAATATGCATATAATTACCAAACAACATACACCAATTTCAATGTATTAGACCACGCATATTATCACAACAAAGCAATTTTCACACTTGGTGCTACAATCAAATTTTCAAAAATATGTGCGCACCAAATTCCCTTCACAAACATATGGCCAGATTCTAGAGTCAAGGAGCCTTCCATAGAGTCCAAGAACACCAAATTTGGAGTACTAATCAGCGAGTTGATGCAAAAACAGGCCCATAAAAAGTAGCAACATCAGAACACTCCATGCCAGCGAAGGCTACTTTATTTCATCATTTCGACATAATATGATCTCAAAATGCATTAAGCTATATATGGATGGATCAGACTCAAAGAGCTTTCATAAAGTTAAGAACGGCGAATCGGTTCGACGAGAAAGCATGGCCACAGCCCAAAGTCGGGCTTCACATGAACAAAGGATTCCACGCAGAGCTAGAACCCACGTTAATCGCATGCCCGAGGCACCATCAAGCTCCCATACATGCGCGCCAACCCAAACTCATTCTAAAACAACTTCTTTCAACCCACACAAACCCGCCCCACTTGAGACCACAATCGATCATAAACATGGCACAAAAAAACTTGTCCCAAAACTAAGCCCAAAATCAACTTCAAAACAACCCTAAAACTGAAATCATAGCGTAAGAACCAGAAAAAATTTCTTCCTTTAATGCTCGAGATACTCATCCAAACAACCCCTGTGGTTCAACTAAGACCAAAACGACTCTAGATGGAAAATAAACCCGAGTAGAAGGTTTCCTACCTTTTTGAGCTACATTTAAGCTTTCAAAGGTCAGGCTCTAAACCCACCTGGCCCCGAATCCTTCCGCCGAATCTCGACGAAACTCCTAGTTTGTGTCCACGCTGGCCTCGACGAGCAATTCAACTTGCCCTGACCGACACGAGACTCCACCACCCGAGCTCAGATCTTGTAGAGAAGCCGAGCTCTCTCTCTACACCCTCTCTCTCCTCTCTCACTTTCACATTCTACGTAAAAAATGGGCTTTTTCCCATTTCGCCTTCCTTTATTCCACCAACTTAAGTTTCGTTATGGCCCACGCCAGGCCACATGTCCACTCCTGGCCCTGTTCAAGCTTCGTCCCAAAAATGATCTATATTCTTTTCAGTTCAATTTATTTTAAATGAATCCTAGCTCAAGCCATTTCCTCGACTCTCTCCGAAATTTTCCTAAAATTCTCGCCTCGAGTCAATCGCGCCTCACCACCTTAAAATCGTGAAAACTTCCGACCGCTCCCGCACTCCGACTAAACTTTTCCCCCGATCACTAGATTTCGCGATATGAATCCAACGGTGCAATCCGTTTTGTCATCCGAGATCTAGAGAATTTTCTAAGATTCCCTTAGCCATTCCAGCAATTTTACTATTCTTGCCATTTTTCAAAAAATTTAAAATTTTCTCAGGTTTTACAATACAATAGGGAAACATGATAATGGGAAGAATTCAACACATGTATAAAGATTTAAATTTAATGTACTTAGTTCATGTTAGTAATAGTATAAACTATTTTATGATAAATATAAAAGAAGAACAAATACAAAATTTAGCTGGAGTAGGTTAGAAAATTAGAAATTATAGATAAAAATGTTTTAAAATATCGTAGTGATAAATTACAATCTATATTAAAAATAAAAAATCCAGATTATAAAATAAAGCTGATAAGATAGAAGCAACTGAAAAGGATAGAGAAGATTATAAGACACATGTCAATGATCAATTAAAACTAGAAGTAATAAGAAGATCATATTCACCTCATAGATCGCCGCTTTAATAAATAAACACAAATGAACAGAAAAAGTGAAAAGGGTGATGGTAATCAACCATGCATCGAATCATAATACGTAAGATGACTTAATATGACACTAACAAAAGAATATTTATTAGAAAATAAAAGATCGTATGAATTTGTAGTAAATTTGATTGTAAATCCGGATTTTGACAAGTTAAAATGCACTCGTATAGTATACTCCCGGATGACCTTTTTCGTCTGTATGGCATTTCGAATGGCTCAGATGCCATTTGGTTTAAAAATGCACCACATTCCAAAGAAATATGGATAATATATTTAGAGATACACTATTTGTGTGGCAAAGATAAGAGGATGATATACTAGTTTTTAGGCAAAAATAAAAAGAAAACACATGTGACACCTCCAAATAGTATTAAAAGTTTGAAGAACATGGTATTATAATTAATAAAAGTAAATGCAACTATTTCAACATACTATGGAATTCTGTAGAGTAATAATAGGAAATGGCAAAATATTATTACAACCACATATTTGAGAAAAATTCAACATTTCCCGATAAAATAAGAAACAAAAGAATTACGTAAAATTTTAATTATTAAACCATGAGACCATTTATAAAAATTTATGGTGATCACAGGACTCTAGTAGCAGCAAAGAGAGACAAAATATTTTAACCAAGAAGATATTAAGCTGTAAAACTCAATAACTAGTCACAAAATTACCACCACTAAACTACCATTAATAAATTATTACTTAATAATTGGAAATGCATGATGTCGCCAGATAGGAGCAAGACATTAGCAAACCCCATAAATATTCAGCTAAAAATACAGAAAAAAATTGTAAATATAGCAGTGGAAGATACAAAGAAAAGGGTAATATCAATAGTATAGACGTAGAAATATTAGCTGTAACATATGCCATAGATAGTTTTAGAATATTTATAATCCCCAAAAAAGAAATTTTAATAAGAACACTATGAAGCACAGTAAACTCTACAAACTAAAATGAAAAAGATCTTCCAAAGAATATGGTTAAATTTCATAGAAATGATAATCGATGGTGCCTAAATGTGCCAAACTTAATATGCCCAGGACAATGCTTCCAGTGAACTGAGTTCAAAATCCTGATTGACATCCTCCAGGCGTGGCCTGGGCAGATATCCCATCGGGGGAACTCGCCCATAATGATGTCCTGGCCTCCCAAGGTGTAAGCTCAGTATCTAAACTACCCAGCCGGCGAATCGTGACAAGAATAATCAATAATCGCCTGAGACGTAAAAGGAAAGCACTCCATCTTATATCAATTAGCGGGCATGATCCCCTACGACACGCCCCAATTATCCTCTAAATATTCAAGCAATGGGAGCAAGGAAGAAAAGATCCCCTACCCAACGGGGAGGACGCCATGTCATCACCTAACAAGGAAAGTCATCGTGATCATCCACTATAAATATCGAGCAATCCCACCAACAAAAGTGCACGCAATATAACACCATCAACTCGCCAATTCTTCTTTCCGTAAGAAAGAACCGACTTAGCATCTGAGCCAACACACCCTCGCCGGATCGTCCTTTCGCTGCGTGTCAGAAGTTATACCTACGATCCAACCCAACAGACGTACCAACAACTTCTACTAAAGTCTACCAAAGATCAACAGAAAAGCACCATCGCTAGCGCTGCCTATGTGGGGGAAATCCATCAGTTCTCTACAACAAACCGATTTCTCTCATGACTAATGGTATCAACTCGAAACATGAGCAGGAGTCACGCTAACCCCACGAGGACACAAGACCAACAGATGACGCCGATACTAACAACCGGAGACGTTCCTGAGCTCTCCACGGCCGGCAATGAGACGAGGCCCTCCCAGATAGCCAATCGCCGAGGGAGTCAGGAACGAGATGGAGGCCCTCCGTCTAGTCAATCAGCGCCTGTTGAGGGAGTTGGTGGAACTCACCAAACAGGTGCAGCGACCACAAGGTGAACAACAAGCCCATGAAGGCGACAATACCATACCAAAAAAGGAGCAACAACAACTCGGCGACCCCAGAGACGCTGGCGGAGGAGGAGAAAATAGCCGGACCAGAGGGCATGATCCCTACGTACCTCTAAGACTCGTCGCGACGAAGGAACGCCGATTGTGGACGATGGAGGTAAGATCGACCCTCATCGTGGCGGAAAGCCGTGAGGAACGATCTTGGGAGCAAAGGTTCCAGGATATCCAATAAGAGCTCAGCCACATGAAGGAGACGGTAAAAGTTCGAGCCCTAGTCTCCATGGACGCTCTAGTACAAAGAAACTAATTGTCGCTACTTTCACGAGGTACTACACTCTCTCTCCCAACAAAGTTCGCACGTCGCAAATCGAAGCTGATGGATCGAAGCACCCCCTAGACCACCTCAACACCTACAAGAACCAGATGCAGCCGCATGGGATACCAAGACTTCAGGAGATGCAGAGCTCTTTGCCATCACACTTAAAGGCTCACCAAGGTGATTCACCGTGCTCCCCGCAGCCTCGCCCGCCCCCGCTGAATCTCCATCGCTTTCGTGTCCCACTTCACCTGAGCCTAGATGTACCGAAGCCGAGCCAGCCAATCGACCGCAGCTGGCCCCTCAAGAAACTCGGGAGGTCCTACGTCCAAAGGTTCAACTCGAAATATTAAGGGTGGACATCCCAAGATGAAAATTCCACCATCACCGCCTCTTTACAAATGTTAAGCATACAATCCAAACACCTAATGTTCCATCCAGGAGTTAACCCCTCACAAGCATGGCCGAGGTGCTCGCCAGTTTAAAAGTACATCAACTGGCGTATGAGGCCCTTATGTCTAAGCGGGGAAGCTCTTCCGTGCTGAAAGGAGAAAAGCAAGGATAAGAAAAAACGAGATTGAAGCCCTAAGAGACGAAGAGACAGAGGCATTTGATCCCCACGGGCTGTGCGTGAAGACGTAGATCGATCTCCAAAGAGAAGAGGTAACGTCAATGGACTCCGAGTCCACCCCACCGAGTCGAGAGCCACTGTGACTCCACCTCGCAGTTCACCCCCAACGCCTGTGATCTCAAGTCCTCGTGACGAGAAGAGAGATGAGAAGTTTTTAGTGATGGCTATCTCGTATGAAGACTCGACCTTACCAAAAGAGACATTTACTCAAGTACGATGCAAGGTCAAATCGTGGATGGATGATCCGTGTTTAGGTGTCGTAAATACTGGTTTGGGTAGTTTTTCACAAATAGGTTATGGACTAATTTTGAGATTTTCTAGTTAAGAAAGGTGATTTTACGGTATATAAGGAAAAAGATTTTGTGAAGGTTTTGGTAATATGAAAGATTTTGAAAGTTTTCAATGGTGCTGAAATATGGTTATGGAAAGTTTAGAGAAAAGATGAGATGCGATGGAAAGTAGAGTTTGCACAAGGGTTACTAACGGCGCACCTAAACGATCCACACAAGACGGATTTATGAAGTGAAGGCGCCTACAATCAACTATGGATCTGCCGATTGATGAGCGACAAAGACTCTCTCAGGCCACCAAGGAATTCACCAAGGTATGAGAAGCTACGAACTCGTCCCTAAGGGAATCCACCCACAAGAGATAAGAGGAATGCTATAACTCTAAAAAGAGAAATCAACATTATTAAACTTGAACCGATTCTCAAACACTACATTACTAGGGGCATATATAGCCTCATACTTCTAAATCAAAAAAGCAACTTCTACTTTAACTAGGAAAAGAAACTTTCTAAATTACAAAGCACCTAAAAGAAAACTTTCTAAAATAATTAAAAAGCAAACTTAAAAATAAACAAAGCAAATCTTCCTAAAATAAATAAAGCAAACTTTCTAAAATAAATAAAGCAAATCTTTAGTAAAAATAAATAAAGCAAACTTTCTAAAATTAATATGGCACCTACACTGGGTTTGTCCAAGTCCGACCACGTTTTTTTGCTCTCTAAGGCCCAAATGAGGTCCAAAAATGAGTTTTCTGCTACGATTCAATGCGCTCGACTCTCCCCAATCCAATTTCTTCAATAATTGGGGTCGAATTCTAATGTTCATGAAGCGATGGCTCCCAGATCAATCCCCCATAAATGAAAAGACTTGCCCCAAGTCTTCACCTGATAAGCCCTCAAGTCCTTAATATCAACATTGGAGCAATTTCATATTCGTCCCAAGAACCGCAACTTGCAGGCATTCTCTCCACCTTCTATAATCTCAGCAGCCATCTACCCGCTTCGAGCTTTCCAAACTTTCCCGGTGGAAACCTATCCTGCGAAGACGCATCTAAACCACCACAACCTCAAACTCAACATACTTGCGACGCCTATTTGCTCGTTCTTACATATTTAGCATTCTTCTTCAATCTTCCGTTTAACTTTCATGCAACTTCTTCGATCTCTCGCTCTAATCTCAAAGATCTCCACTAAATTGTCGAATACCGGACGGGTGCTAATTCCATGGGTCCAATCGGTTGTAGTCCATAGACTACCTCAAATGGGCTTCTTTCCCAACGCCTATGCATGGACCTAACAGCAAACTCCACCTGGGGCAATCAAATCCCATCAAGCCACGCTCTTTCCCACATACCCTTAGCAATCTCCCAAGTCTATTAGTAATCTGGTTCGACCATCACTGAGGGTGATAAGAGGTACTAAAATAAAGAAAGTTATCCTCAGCTTTCTCCACGTAGTTCTCCAAGTGACTAAGAAACTTGTGAGTCTCGATCCAAACCATAGTCTTGGGAATACCATGTGACAAGACAATCTTTCAAGCACAAGCTCAAGAACATGCGAAGCATCATTCGACTTGTCGCATGGTACAAAGTGAGCCATCTTTGAAAACCTGTCAACGACCACCAGAATCGACCTTGTTTCTTGTGTTCTAGGTAATCCCAAAACAGTAATCCAAGCTTACCTCCTCCTGGCGGCATATTCGAATCGCAATGGTGTATATACGCATTCTTTCCATGAGTTTTAGCCATCATGCACACAACACACTTCTTGACAAATCTAGCAATGTCTTTCTCTAGCTTAGGCCAAAAGAAGTTTGCCTTCACTAGAGCTAAGGTTTTTGCTTCACCAAAGTGTCCTCCTAATGTTCCACCATGCAACTCATCTAGAATACTCAATCTCATGAACACTGATGCATAGAGTGTTTCCCTTTAAAGAAAACCAGCCCATCCCAGCAAAACTCAGTTAGCTCGTCGGGCGCATACCTTCCATATTTCACCAAAATCAGCATCCTCCCTCGTATAGTTCAAATACATCGAATCCAACTACTGGACTGGGCATGGTTACTAGGGCATGTCTCCTACTCAAGGCATCCGCAACAACGTTATGAACACCCGCTTATGCTTGATTGTGAAGTTGTACGCTTGTAAGAATTCCACCCATGTCGCATGTCTTCGATTCAACTTGTGCTGGTGGTTATGAATTTTAGTGCTTCATGATCTGAGAAAAGCACAAATGGCTTGTAAAGCAAGTATTGACTCCAATGAAATAAAGCTCTATAGAAAGCATAAAAACTCCTCATTATAGGGAGTACTTCCTTTGCTTCATTTAACTTCTCACTAAAGAAAGCAATGGGTCTTCCTTTCTCGACTAAGGACAAAGACTAATCCCAACTCAGATGCATCACCTCTACTTCGAAGACTTTGCTGAAATCAAAGAACCAAATACTGGCTTCAAGCATTTTCTTAATCAACTCAAGCTTTTCTAACACTAGTCCACTGAATTTGTCGCCTTAAGCATTCGGGCCACAGAGCCATTATGTGAGCTAAATCCACTTAATAAATCTCCTATAAAAAGAGACTAGCCCATGAAAACTTCTCACATCATGATCGAAGAGTCACAATTTCCAGAATCGCTCATTCGCTTCTGGCCCATCTCAATTCCATCTTTAGTAACTACATAACCAAGAAATATGATTTCTTATAGAAGTCACACTTCTTCAAGTCGATAACAATCGCTGCCTCCCTTAGATAGAGAACAATTGCCTCAAATGCTCCAAGTGCTCCATCACTGCTATAGATCAAAATATCATCAAAGTATACCACCACAAAATTTCCAATGCATGGCTTAAGGATATGATTCATAAACCTCATAAAAGCGTTGGGCATCGATAGTCCAAATGGCATCACCATCCACCATAGAGTCCATCTCGAGTTTTAAAGGTCAAGTTTCTCCATTCATCTCCTTCCTCATACGACTCGATGGTATCCACTAAATCAATCTTCGAAAAGACGACGACCATAAAGTTTGATCCAAAGAAATCATCAGCCTGAATGGGAAATCGATATTCAATAGTAATCTTGTCGATCAGCCCTACTATCAACACACATCCTCCAAGATCCATCCTTCTTTGATACTTGCTTGAGCGAGGAGCGCCTGAGGGCTCTTACTCTCGAATAAGCCCTTTGTTGAGCAACTCATCAACTTGTCTTGTAAGCTCTTCATGTTCTTTAGGACTCATCCTATAAGTAGGTTTGTTGGGGCAAAAGCAAGGAGCACAGTACGAGTGCATTTGATGTTGAATATCTCTCGTGAAGCCATGTGGAATCTCCTCGGGTACTACATCGAAATGAGTGCGAGTGGCTCTACTTCTTTTGGGATCTCTCCTTCTCACTTTCGGTTTCTTCAATAGCAACCAAGGCCATCACATCTGAACCAGATCTAATTTCTTTCTCCAATCAGTTTTGACAACAAGAATTTTGCTCTGTTGGTTTGGAGAATTTGGAGCGGTCTCCGTCTCAACGGTCTTGAGAGCCAATTTTGTAGCCGTGTACGCGAATGTGTAGAAGTGTTCTTGAAGCCATCATAAATGACCTTCCTATCATATTGCCATGGCCTCCCCCAGTGTAGCAAGTGACCGACATCCATTGGAACAACATCACACCATACCTCGTCACGGTAGTGCTTTCCAATTGTAAAAGAGACAAAGCACCTATGCTTTACCTTGATATCACTACCCTCTTGAAGCCAGCTAAGTTTATAGGGTTTCGGATGTGGATCCATCTTCAAATCAAGCTTTTGCACCATCTCCAAGGAAACACAATTCTCGAAGCTCCCACTATCAATAATAACTAAACAAACCCTGTCCTTAGATGTGCACTTTGTGTGAAAGACATTGGGCCCATGACCAATTCTCCTCGGCTGGCAGTGCCTTTATCTTGAACTATTTTGAACAACTAAGGAAATTCATGGTCGGGCATAGTAAGCTCATCCTTATCCTTCATGGTGGATTCAATTACCTCTTCGACGTCTTCTTCCTCAGCTTCATATTCATCAACAAGGGCAACCACTCGTCGGTTAGGACATTCAGAAGCTATATGCTAATCAGAGTGGCATTTAAAGCCGCCTTGTGACTTGAGGTAGACTCTTCTTTGTGGCTTGTGCACTTCACCTTTTACTTGAGGTTTAAGGGTGGTTTTAGCACTACTAGGACCCCTTGAAGTCGAGATTCTTGATAAATCAACTTCTTTAATCAGGTTGTAGTAAAGCCCGAAAGTACTTGTTTAGAGCCTCGACTTTTAAGGCAAGCTTTTTATCACATCTTGAAGGTATTATATGGGCTGCTTGATTGAGCAGGTTTAGAAATTTCGAACCTCAAACCAGCAAGGTAGCGGGCTATGGACTTTGCTCCTCAGCCTCTTGCAAGTCTCCTTTGATCATCAAATTTTCAAACTCATTTGAATACTCCTCCCGCGGTCGGGTCCTAGCGCGGTCGAATTTACGAGAATATCTTGGCGATGAGAGGGAAGATACTTCCTTTTAGTTCTTTCTTCATCTTTTCCCAGTTTCAATCTTTTTCTTGTCATCTCACGCTGCCTCTTTTAAATTTTCCCACCAAAAGAAGCATTCTTAACGCGTCTTGATAACCGCCCAACTTCACCTTTGCTTCTCGGGATCATAATATTCAAAGATACGTTCGACGGTATTAAGCGATCGAAAGTCATCGGCATGCATTCTTCCTTAATTAGGAATATCAAACTTTGGTTAAGATAAGAACTTTCATCATTCACGTTTCTCATAGTAATCATCGTAGCGGTATCGATCTTATTACCTTCCTCCGTAATCATATTCTCTTGAATGCTTGTCTTTGAAGCTGCCTGCGCCTCGAAGTAATCCCGAACTTGGCTAGGCGGCACAATTCCCTCGTCATCATCACCTTCACCTTCCATGAAGGTCTTTGACGCCATAGGATCATCGTGATAGCCATCTTGCTTTTGTAGGCGTTGAACCCACGATTCAAGATCGACAATGCGTTTTGCAATGGGGATTAATTCACTTGAACCATGATTAGGACTCTTGTCTCACCAAGACCAAGAATACTCTTTAGCTTATGATCAGCCATCAATCCTTGAGCTGCGATACCACTTTGATGCAAGGTTGGGGCGCGATGGATTGATCGAGTTTAAGTAAGTCAAAATATGGGTTTGGGGTAGTTTCTTGGGCCAAAATAGGTTATGGACGAATTTTGGAGATTTTCTAAGTTAAGAAAGGTGATTTTATGGTATATAAGGGAAAGGGGTATTTTAGGAAGGTTTTGGTAATATGGAACAAGATTTGGAAAGTTTTGGGTTGAGGTTGAAAATATGGTTATGGAAAGTTTAGAGAAAAGATGAGATGGTGATGGAAAGTAGAGTTTGCGCAAGAGTGGTTGCCTAGGTTTAATGAAGCGATCCACACAAGATGGATGATGAAGTGAAGCGCCACAATCAACTATGGACGGGTTGATTGATAAAAGCGGGACAAAAACCGCGAGGAATTCACCAAGGTATGAGAAGCCACGAACTCGTCCCGAGGAATCCTTTGAAGATAGAGAGCAGGGAACTCTTAAAAGAAATGCGAAAATATTATTAAACAGGCTGATTCTCAAAAGACTACATTATGGGGGTATATATGGCCTCATGCTTTCCTAAATCAAAAAGCAACTTCTACTTTAACTAGGAAAAGAAACTTTCTAAATTACAAAAGCAACTCCTAAAAGAAAAAATAATTAAAGCAAACTTTCTAAAATAAACAATAAATCTTCTAAAATAAATAAAGCAAATAAATAAGCAAATCTTAGTAAAAATAAATAAAGCAAACTTTCTAAAATTAATATAGCGGCTCCACATTCGGGGTTTGTCCAAGTCGGCCACGTTTTTTGCCTTCAGAGGCCCAGGTAGGAGTCCCAGGAGTTTTCACATGTATTCAATCGTCTTGACCTCACGATCAATTCTTCAATAATTAGGGCTGAATTCCCAATGTTCGGTGTGTTTATAGAAGCTCCTGCATCAAAGTATGGCGACTTCCATAGAGATCACAGGCATCGGACAGATGAATGTATTCAATTTTAAAAAGAAATCGAATTCCTGATCTGACGTGGGCATCTCTGTAGTTACGTGGCTCCCGAAAATCATAATTGGGCACCTCTTCCACCACCTCGTCAACCAACCCCTGCTCAACATCACCAACCTCTAGGAGAGATCAATGTGATTTTCGAGGGGTTCGCCAACGGTGGGGAGTCTAGCTCAGCTAGGAAGGCCCACCTACGCAGCTTCAGATCAAGGGAGACACTAGAGGTGCAGGCCGTGTCCAAGCTTCCTCGATTGGATACCACCATAACCTTCTCAGATGCTGACTTGGAAGGATGCCTTACCCTGATGACCGTGGTGATAAGGGCCCTCGTGTGATAAAGCAGTCCACAGGTCTGAGTGACAACGAGCTCGGCCCGACATCATGCCATCGGTATTGGACCGGAATGGGCATTAGTAAGGGAGAAGAGTGGGCCAATCTTCGCAAAGGGGATTCTCTGGGAGATAGAAATTGTCCCTAGGATCAATACAGCGGGTGCTTTCGCTGCAGGAGACCCCCATGCCGAACCACAACGACGACAAATTCCTCATGTTAGGCCCCATCGACCTCCTGACATGTTCTTGGGCAGGCCTTCCTCGATACCATAGGGCCATCCTTAGCCTATCATATGGTTGTCAATTCCCGCATAGAATGGGGGTAGAAAAGCTCGAGGAGACCGGTGATCTTGGGATGCTGCTTGGCATCAATGAAGCGGAAGCGGTGATAAGCGTCCGCAGCGGATGAGCTCCGACGCGAGAGCGGGTGGACACCCGACCCGACACCCTTAGAAGAGTTGGAACCAGTACAACTTGACGACCAACCGAAACACCTTGCTTACATCGGATCCAAGCTAGCGGAAGACGTCAGAGACCTTCTCATCCACTTCTTAAAACAAAATGTGGAAGTATTCGCTTGGAAGCAAGAGGACATGAAGGAACTGACCGCGCCATCACCCACAAGCAAATGTCGTACCTTCCTTCAAACCGTTAAATGTGTTACAGTTCTCGGGCCTGCATATGAGGAAGGCAATCAACGGAGAGGTCAGGAAACTCCTCTAAGCTCGAGCTATCCAAGAAGTAGATTACCCCGACTGGTTGGCTAACGTTGTTCTCGTCAAAAAGGCAAATGGAAAATGGCGACTCTGCATTGATTTTACTGACATCAACCGAGCCTGCCTGAAGACAACTCTTTCCTCAATTCCTGATTGACCCTGCAAGACGCCACCTCCGCCACGAGCCCTTAGCTTCATGCTGTGTACGTTTTCTTTAGGGCTACAATTAGATCAGGATGGACCCCGCCGATCGAAGAAGACACCTCCTTCGTGGATCGAACAGGATCGATTACACGTGATGCCTGAGTCGAAAACCAGAGCCACTTATCAGAGGCTAGTAAACAAGATGTTCCAGAAACAGATTGGTACATCCATGGAGGTGTATATAGATGACATGTTAGAGAAGTCAGTCAAAGTAGGGCTCCACGTCAACCATCTAGCCGAGGCATTCCAGTCCCTGGTTGACTCCAGCATGAACTAAACCCAACCAAGTGCTTTTGGGTCTCTAGGAAAGTTCTGTTTCAGTCACCGCCGCAAATGTAGGCAAATCTGCATGTAGCCAAGAGTTTGTGGCTCGACATGCGACCGCCCTCAAACACTAAAGAAGTTCGCCGACTGGGAGACAGCCAGCTGAAGCCGGCTGTGTCTAGATTCAAGTGACAAGTGTCGCCTTCTTCCAGCTCAAAAGGCTTCCAATGGGATGCCCACCAGAGGAGGGAGTCCATGTCGTCATCATCTCTCACTATCATCGCTCCCTGATCATCTAACAATAAATCTCATCCAACCCCAGGAAAGGTACTCGAAGATGGAAAAGTTCACGCAAGATATGATCACCGCTAGAAGACTCGCCATACTTCAAGCTTGCCACTATCGAAATTCCAATGGGGAAAGCACCCGGCTTAAGCAAATATCAGACAAACCGTAAAACTCGAAGACCGTGAAATGGGCCATAGAGCTGAGTGAGTTCGACATTAGGTACAAGCCAAGAACAGCAACAAAGGGCAAATTTGGCAAATTTCCATCATGGAATTCACCCTGTGAGCCTAACGAACCACTTCACCGTGATCCAACCTCCCCATCTGGGAGTATCGGTCTGACGGACGCCAATGCCCACTGGCGGGGGCAAGCTTGATTCTCGACCTCCCGTGACGTGGGATCGACGCAATATGCACCCAGATTCTGGATTCCAGCTCCAACAACGGCTTCAAATATGAAGTCGCCATTATCGATCTAAACCTCGCCTTACTCATGGAGATTGATCAACTGGTATGCAACGCATTCTCAATTGCGGTAAAATGTATAGGAAGATGACCACGGCGAGCGCGAAAAGATGATTCATTATCTCAAGAAGGTAAGCGAGTTGTTCAAAACAGACGTTCGTGTCGACACATCCCAAGGATCCAGAACTCACTGGCGACGCCTAAATTAAGCTAGCAACCAAGATCGTAAGAAGATTTGGACATACTCCGGTTCCTGGCCGAAAGACCTGGCACCTTCGTGACTTCAACAAATGACGAGGTCCTCCTGGGCATGACTCACACCGAGCCGGATGGATCCCCCATCCGACCATTATCTATTGAATCCGATATTGTCAAGCTGATCCAAAGGAAGCATCTAATCAAGAGCAAGGTCAGCTAGATTCGCTTCTTTGTAAGGACCCTTTATAAACGAGGCTTTTTCTCGCACCCCTCCTTAAACGGGCAGGAAAAGAAGACGCAACTACATACTTAGAGAGGTGACGGCTGCATCTATGGCAACTATATCTGAGCTCGCCTTAGCAGAAAAACCCTTAAAGTAAGGGTATTATTGGCCCGATACCAAAGATCTTTTACGTATCCATCGAAGTACCAAACCCAATTAAACAGCCAAGATCTCCATCTCCCACTGTTACCGACTCGACATCTTAAGCCCCAAGCCTTTCTAATAGTGGGGATTAGATATAATCGAGCCTCGCCTTACTGAAGCGGGTCAATGCAAATTCGCTATTATTGGAGTGGACTACTTCACTAAATGGGCTGAGGCCGAGCCATTAGCGAAAATCACCGAGCAAAAGGTACGCAACTTTGTTTGCCAATCCATAATCGGTAGGTTCAGGATCCCAAAAGCGCTGATATCAGATAATGGAAAATAGTTTAACAACCATAAATTCAAAACTTCACACGAGCTCTAATCAAGAATTACTTATTCGCCCCTGCCATCCAAGTAGCCTAACTGACAAAGATAAGTCACTATAAGGACTCTACGCAAGATCAAAACAAAGTTGGAAGACCATAAGGAAAATAGGTGATAACTGAGGCACCATGCACAACCACACTGTGAAGTCTCGCAACTCGAAACTCCGTCGCTTTAGTATTTGGCAATCGAAGTGAGCCCTGATAAGGTCAGCCTCGAGTCACCTAAGGTCGTTCGCAACGCGCCGAGAACAACGAGGGAGATTCTCCGCCTCGAACCTCGATTCTCGAAAAGAAACGAGCAAGGTCTAAACGCCGAGGACTACCAACAAAACAGTGAAGGTACTATGATCGGAAGGTCGTGCTTAATAGCTCGCCTGCCACCAAGACTCAAGAAACTCCCCGCCATCAAGGAAGTGATTCAGGCTACAAGAGGTGATCCTAATCAACAAAATTTGTATCCTATGTTCCTCCTAATTAGCTTCAACCTTACCGCAGCATAGTGGTCTAGGGTCGAACACGAGGATGCGCTCTTTCGTACAAATGATTTGGAGTGAAATCAAAACTCGGTGAATTTAAATTTGATTTCCTTTCGTGTTTGGTTAAAAACAGTGGGTCAGGATTGCAAACTGAAAATAAAATGAAGAAAAAAATAAGAAAAAGAACTCCTGTCTCGTGCCACTGGGTTGTGGTTTTGTGGCAACTAACATGTCCTAGTCTTTTTCCTCACAGCTGAGCACGACAGGCTACTCGACCTGATTCTTCATTTAGCTTTAACTAAACCCTATGATTTTCCCCCTTTGAAAAATAGCATTTAAATGGGAATAATGTTCTTAACAAAGTGGAAAACATCTCAAAAACCCTAACTACCTATAACTAGTAGGAGACAACTAACTGGAGCCTCAATGGATCTAGTGAAAGTATCCATTGAACCCAAAAAGCTTTCCAAATACACATTAAAGAGAGTATGCTTAAGAGATTTTAACCTAAGTGAGAAGCGTGAACTTAAACAACCAAAACGCGTGCGTTAAAAACAGAGACCATGCACTCCAACCAAGGTTCGCAGTCGTCCCTTCAAGGAGGAGGCTCAGCTAACCATCCTCCGAGTTGTCATCCCCGAGGAGTGTTTGGCACCGAGAAAGTGGGAGAGAAAATGAGAAAAGCAAAATGGGAGAAATGGAACCCTAACTTTATTTACAAAGAAAACTGGCCCCCTCCACCGTATACAAAGGGTTTATGTAGCCTTACAAACTAAGTGAAGTACCATCCAATCCAAACATAAGTAAATAAAACAAGGGTAGAAATGAGAAAAACCAAAAATTGTAGCAAAAACAAGAAGTGCGTGAAATGCAGGAGAACAGTAAATGTGAGGGATGCACAAAGGTCGAGCCGTGCACAAAGCGCCCGCATGAGAAGCTTCCGCAAAGGGTGTTTTTCTTCACATTTTGCCCTCTTTCCTTCGATCTTTGATTTGAAATGCCGAGTTTGACTAGAATTCTTCGTGCTTGATCAATTAAAAATTTCTGCATAATTAGCTCACAAAACTCCGCAAAATTTGCCAAAATGCGATCAATAAAATAGTAGGGACCGTAATGTGTAAATCGGGTTAATTATAATAATTAGTATACAAAAAGCACTCAAAACCTGAAATAAACAGGGTTCAAAATAGCACTTTTTGGGCACTAATCAGGAAGGACCCTACTCAAGGGAAATTCGGACCCAATTGGGAAGGACCCTATATCGTATCACGGGTAACCCGTCCTGGCAACTATGAGCTCTAAACAAAGGACAGAAAGACCATGCAACACTCCTGGAATGTCGAGCACCTCAAGCGGTTTTACCTATAAACCTCAATTTGTACCTATTAATAAAACGCAACAGTTCTACCTCCGCTTGAATAACAATTTTTGCTTATTTTTAGTCTACCAACTTTCGTAAATCATAAAGAAAGAGCCAGGTGGCTTAGTTAGTCAGAAACCTACGGGACTCTGAAGGGCCCGGGGAGAATACAAAAACATTGGGGATAAGTACATGTGTTTCCAAAAGATTCACTTTTATTATAGTTATCTTTAAAAATTACAATCAGCAAAGTCGTTGTCTACATCTTAGAAAATTACAATCAATAAAGTCGTTTTCTATATCTCAAAAAATTACAATCAGCAAACACCCAATCAAGGTAAAAACCACAAGAAAGAGAAAAAGAAAAATAAGGATAAGGAGAAAATAGGGGAGGAGAGGTATAGTAGAAGGAACGGGCCTTGAAGCATTCAAAACACACCGCCCTCTCCAAGTGTGACCCCTGACCCAAATCCATCAAATGGCAGGGCTAAGGAACAACGCAACTCCCACAACTAGCGGGACTAGGGAACAACGCAACCCCAACAAATGGCAGAACAACGAAACCAAACGTCGGCCTACGACCACCAAACAGACTTCGTGCAATGACGATCAAACCCTGAAGCTTCATCATGTATGAACTCCGACACTGTCGGAGAGAGGAAGGAAGTTAGGAGCGGAGTATAACACACACCATCGAAGGAAGGCGATTATTTATAAAGAAGCATGGACGCCTAGGGAAGTCACATAATCTATTCCGACTCTCTATAGACCTGCATTAAAATTGAACGCACTTTCCCAAGGGAAGGAAGACGAAATAGCCACGTAGCTCAATTCAAGAGCCCTGGAGCTCAAATAATAAAGAGCCACGTAGCTCAATTCAGGAGCCCCAGAGCTTAGACTTTGAAGAAACCATGCACCGAGACACCTGAGCTCAAACCGGGAACCATGTAACTCACCCATGGGAGACACGAACCCGCACTCGAAGAAACCATGTAGCTTAGTCCAAAGGAGACACGGAGCTCAGACTTCAGAAACCATGCAGCCTCACCCGCGGAGACACTGAGCTCGCACTTTGAAGGGAATCATGTAGCTTAACTAGCTGAGACACGAAGCTCGGGATCAAGAAACCATGCAAATTTCTACCATAGGGACAAGGAGCTCGGGACTCATTAGAACCATACAAATTTACCCAAATGAGACACTGAGCTCGGGGACTCGAAGAAACCATGCAGCTCCATCCACAGGGGACACGGAGCTCAGACTTTAAAGGAACCATGCAGCTCGGTCCAAAGGAGACACGAAGCTCAGACTTCAAAGGAACCATGCAGCTTGGTCCACAGGAGACATGGAGCTCAGAGTCCAAGGGAACCATACAGTTCAATCCAAAGGAGACACGGAGCTCAAAGTTCGTGACAAGCCCAAGAGCTCAGTTTGCAAAGAGCCCACGTAGCTCAGTTCCTAAGAAGCTATATAGCTACGTTCAAAAGAACCATGAGGCCCAGCTTCTGAGAGCCCAACAACTCCTGGGCCATCAAGGCCGCGCTGGCCCTCACTCTCTCACAAGAATCATAGCATCTGCCTATCTCGGCCATACAAAGGGTGAAAAAGGTAAAATACTCAAAGAATATGAATATGCGAATCAACGTTTCAATAAAGGTCAAAATCATCATTAAGGTACAATAAATGGAAGAATGAGCAGAAAGCCTAAGTATTGGAAGATCTAGTCTGGCAACCGACACTGGATCGTTAGGAAAAAGAGCTAGGCTCGAGGACACACAAGATCATCTTCCCGGCCGATTCGGGATTCCCCCATCTCGTCCTCAACCCGGGAACTGAAAATCCTAAGCGCAAACCCCGAAGACCTTGTAGCCTTGGCGCCTAAAAGAGCCAACCTGAGGCCCATAAGGTATGCCATCCCCCGCCCTGGCGATCACCCCTTCCTTATGAGCCACCAAGGCCTACTGCCTTTGGAGGTCATCACGAAGCCCGCGACATTCATATCTGTGCGCCCTATCGCGCTTTCCTACTCAAAGACCTCTTTTGGAAGACCCTACTAAGGTCGTGGTTCAGACGCACTTTCATCCCTAACCGTCGTAGCTCTTCCTTGTCCAATTGTCCAAATTCTTGACAACCCAATACCGTTTTGTTGTCTTTAGCTCCTCCCCGGTGATCTACAAATTTATCCTCGACCATCCAAGTAGTCATAATGCTTCACCATCCCGAGCCTCTTCTCCGTTTTTCGCTCGTGATTTCATTGCCAAGGTATGCTTCAGTCGGATCTATGCATCGTTAGATCCTCGCCGTGTCAGACCGAGCTCGTAGCTCCGCTTCCAAGGTCGTGGAGGCGACCTCATCTTTATACGCCCGCGCCTAAGCAGCATTCTCTCGTAAAGACAAAGCCCCCTTTAGCCAAAGCTCTTCACATAGGTAGCCACCTACCGAAACAAGACAAAGGTAAGGGCAAATCGATATCAAAGATATGACAAACAAATAAAGGCATCCGGATATACAATGGCTGCTCCTTGAATTGATGGCGCCGTAACATCCTCAAACATGGTATCTCGCCTCCCGAGATCGTAGAATCTCGTATCGGACGATACGACTCTACAAGAAGCTCCGAATCGGGCAAGCAACAAGTCCTCCTCCTCTTCAATTCCAAAGCAACCCCTTCCCTTGTCCTCCGACGTCGTAAGAGGACTCTTGAAGTCTTACGCAGGACCCGACGTAAACGGGCAACAAAGAAAAGGAAGCCTCAAGACTCCTCTCCAGGAATTTTTCGGACCTGCCACCTTAGACACCTCGGCCACAGGAGGAGGCGCCTGACCTCTCACTGGAACTTGGTCAGACGACCCCCACCCTTTAGCGGTCGACAGTGGAGAAGATGCTCCCAACCTCGAGACCTTACCCCGAATCGCAAGGTTGCTCTTGCGGGGAGCCTGAGCTTTATGCTTAACACTCCTCTTCTTATTTGCCAACGACTTGACTCAAGCTTGGAGCTCTTCCCGAGTGGGTTTCATGACTGAGGGCCCCTCATGAGAAGTCCTCATGACAAAGGGCAGAGAGGGCTTCCCTGCCGGTGGCCCGAGAAGGAGACACGCCGAAGGCCTGGAATGTCCAACTTAATCAAATTCTCGTAGTATACCAAATGCAAGTAAAGATTTAATAACTTCCGCCCACGCCTTTCATCCGAGGCCGAGGCCGTGTGAACACCGAAGACCGGCGCGACAACCAAAGCAGTTAGAAAACACCTCATGACTTTCGTAGTTAAACCCAATTAACACAAATGAAAGCCCTCACGAGGTTCTCAGTAAGGCCCAGCAGCCCAGCACTGCCGTGTCTTCTCGATCACCATTATATTCCCAATTACGACCACACCAATAAAAAAATATTGCCCTCTAGTGTTTAGGAAACGGAGATCCCAAGATTTAGCGCTTGGCATTGGAGCGCTTCGGGCGCTATACAAAAAAGTCCATTCCCATGACTCCTTCACACTAAAGAAGTCTAAGAGCAAAGCAAATGCTAGGTACCCGAGACCTTTATCCCAAAGACTACCAAAGAACCCGGTAATTCGTAATGCCCTAGAAGTTGGGAGAAAGTCATCGACAAACATTAAAAATGTTGCAAGACGCTTGACAAAGGAGTAGGAAGCGAGGCCATTCTCGAAGGCCACCTCAAGAAGCAAACCATCTTCTAAGACTTAGACTATGTAAGAAGTGAGAAATCTTAGCACCAAACCCAAATTAATCGAAGGAGGTCTATAGCGTAGAGGCGAATTATGTCCAAAAGAGGGCTTTGACCCGACTAGTGGCCCACAACTTCAGAGATTCCGTATAGCGCTCTCATGTGCAAAGCCGCTGTGATACCTAATCTCACCGACCTTACCCTCGCTCTTTCCATTGGGTAGCGGGACCCGTCGATGCAAGGTCAGGGACCGTGACGATGATCAAGAAGTTTGTGTAAGTCAAAATATGGGTTTTGGGGTATTTTCAAAGCCAAAATAGGTTACGGACGAATTCGGAGATTTTCTAAGTTAGTGATCTGTGTATTTATGGTATATAAGGAGAAAAGTATTTAGGAAGGTTTTAGTGATATGGAACAAGATTTGGAAAGTTTTGGGTTGAGGTTGAAAATTTGGTTATGGAAAGTTTAGAGAAAAGATGAGACGGTGATGGAAAGTGTAGCTCAGAAGAGCGGTTATTTCACTGCCAATGAAAAGATCCACACAAGATAGATGATAGAGTGAAGGCGCCACAATCAACTATGGACTGGTTGATTGATAAGCCGGACAAAGACTTCGCCCCCAAGGAATCCACCTAGGTATAAAAAGCCACGAACTCTCCCCCAAGGGAATCCACCTAAGAGATAAGAGAACAAAGAGAGAACTTTAAAAGAGAATCAAAATATTATTAAACTTGAACTGATTTTCAAAAGACTACATTAGTATATAGCCCCATACTTTCTAAATCAAAAGCAACTTCTACTTTAACTAGAAAAGAAACTTCTAAATTACAAAAACAACTTCTCCTTTAACTAGAAAAGAAACTTCTAAATTACAAAACAACTCCTAAAAAAGAAAACTTTCTAAAATAAATAAAGCAAATCTTCCTAAAATAAATAAAGCAACCAAAATAAATAAAGCAAACTTAAAGATAAATAAAGCAAACTTTCTAAAATAAATAAAGCAAACTTTCTAAATAAATATGGCCCACATCGTGGGTTTATTCCAAGTCCGACCACGTTTTTTCGCTCTTCCAAGGCCCAAATGAGGTCCAAAAAGGAGTTTTCACATGTATTCACGCGCCTTGACCTCCCCAATCCAATTCTTCAATAATTAGGGCTGAATTCCCAATGTTTGGTGTTTGCGTGATGCTCTCGCATCAAACCCCTATAGTTTGGGAAAAAGACTCATTCCCAGCCCACCATGATAAGGCCCTCAAATCCTTAACCTTGAATGTAGGCAAGATATCAGCTTCACCTGACAATTTAACCTTGTGTATCTTTATGATCTTCTTAATAATCTCTGGGAAGAACCATCTATTCCCAGCACAACTCGGGAACACCTCTTTTTTTTTTTTTTTTACGCTAGAACACCTCTCTTTATCATGTGTACTCGAATCCATCCTCCCCGATCAAATACCGATAACCTTCATATGCTTGTCTTTCATATTGTTCCACTTCTTTGCCCTTTTGTTGAATCTTGCTTCTCATGAATAAATGTTGTTGAAAGTTTGGCAATCAAAAAACACATACTCCAAGATCCATCTTTTCATGCACTACGATACGGGAACCACATAGGAACTTTCACTCTCGAACAAGCCCTTGTCAAGAAAATTATCAACTTGTGTTTTAAACTCTTCATGCTCCTTAGGCTCTTCATAGAGGCTAGCTTATTAAAGTCTCAACCTTGTATGAGGTCTATTTGATGTTGAATACCCTCATAGGTGGAAAAACCGTGTGGTATTTCTTCAGCATTACATCAACAAATTGCAATCGATTTTACTTCTTGAGAATTCCTTTTCACTTTTTGGGCTTCTTCAACAACCAAAGTCGCCGCATCTCAAAACATCTTGATTTCTAAATCAAAATTTGACTCGGGTAGGAACTCTTCCTCCTCATCTTCTTGGATATGGTTAGATTTGACTACTTCTTCAACATCCAACTTAGATTTTGACAGCAGTGATTTATTCTCATCGCCTTCTCGACATGGTTAGATTCGATCACTTGTTCAACATCTTCTTCCTGGCTTCATCTTCCTCAATTAAGGCAATCGCTTTTGGTTAGGTATCTCGTGAATCAATATGCCCCAACCCTGGCACTTAAACACGCTCGAATTCTAGAAGCCAATTCTTGTAGTAAGCCACCTTTACTGAAAGTGTGGGTAGTTTTCCTACTCACTAGGATTCCAAGAATTAGAACCCTCAACAAACCCTTCATTAGCCACACTCTTAGTCGTAGTAGAGTTTCCATTACTTTTTTTAGTCCCAACTTTCAAAGCAAGTTTCATCACATCTTGAAGACTATTATGGTTGCAAAAATAACTCTAGCAATACTAGATCTCAAACCAGCAATGTAGTGGTGGGCTATGCATATTTCCTCACTTGCAAGTCTCCTTGATAATCGTTTACAAACTTAGCCGAATACTCCTCCACACTCAAATCTGCTTAAAGTTCGAATTTTGAGGTAGATGTCTGGGCGGTAGTTAAAGGGAAGGTACTTTTAGTTCTTTCTTCATCTTTCCCTAAGTTTGAATCTTTCTTTACCATCTCTTTCACGTTGTCTTTCATGTTTTTCCACCAAATAGAAGCATTCTCGCATCTTGTAGCCACCAACTTTACTTTTCACGTCAGGAATCATAATACCTAAAGACATGCTCCACCATATTAAGCCAATCCAAAATTCATCAGATCCATCCTTCCATCGGCTGAATGTTAAATTTTGATTGAATCTAAAGCCTTCATCATAGTTACCATGCCTCTTATAGTAATCTTCATTCGTAGTAGCAATCATACTCCCATGATAATGATAGTCTTACATACATACCTTTAGGGGCTTTCAGGCCCCAAGAAACGCTCAAGTTGACTAGGTGAAGAAAAGTGCTTCATAAAAATCATATCTTTTCCCTCATTGGCTAGTGAACGACTCAAACCGTATCTAGAGATCCCGTCCCAGCATCAAGCACACCGTTTAGTTTATGATCACCACTCAATCCATGAGCCTCGATACCACTTCATGCAAGGTCAAACTGATGGATGATCAAGAAGTTTAGGTAAGTCAAAATATGGGTTTCAGTTTTCAAAGCCAAAATAGGTTATGGACGAATTTGAGATTTTCTGGGTTGTGACTGTATTTATGGTATATAAGGAAAAAGTATTTAAGAAGGTTTTAGTGATATGGAACAAGATTTGGAAAGTTTCGGGGTTGAGGTTGAAAATTTGCTATGGAAAGTTTAGAGAAAAGACGATGGTGATGGAAAGTAGAGTTTGCACAAGAGTGGTTACTTAACGGTTAATGAAACGATCCACACAAGATAGATGATGGAGTGAAGGCGCCAAAATCAACTATGGATCTGCTGATTGATGTTTATTAAAGACTTCGCTACCAAGGAATCCACCTAGGTATGAGAAGCTACTTTAACTCGTCCTCAAGGGAATCCACCTACAGATAAGAGAATGCGAGAGTAAACTCTTAAAAGAGAAATCTGAAAATATTATTAAACTTGAACTGATTTTCAAAAGACTACATTAGGGGGTATATATAGCCCCATACTTTCTAAATCAAAAAAGCAACTTCTACTTTAACTAGGAAAAGAAACTTTCTAAATTACAAAAACAACTTCTCCTTTAACTAGAAAAGAAACTTTCTTAAATTACAAAAACAACTCAAAAGAAACTTTCTAAAATAAATAAAAGCAAATCTTCCTAAAATAAATAAAGCAAACTTTCTAAAAAATAAATAAAGCAAACTTTCTAAGATAAATAAAGCAAACTTTCTAAAATAAATAAAGCAAACTTTCTAAAATAAATATGGCAAATGACATCGTGGTTTGTCCAAGTTCGACCACGTTTTTTGCCTTCCAAGGCCCAACGAGGTCCAAAAAAGGAGTTTTCACATGTATTCACGCGCTTCTCAATTCTCCTCTAATCCAATTCTTCAATAATTGTATCAATTCCCAATGTTTGCGGCTTCATGATGCTCCCGCATCACCCGCTAAAGGGACCCTATCAACAACAATAAGAGGGATGGCCTGACCTCCCTCCAACCGCCCAAAGTCCGATCCCCAGATCCACTCCCCATGCGTAGACCGTATACAATTAGGCCCGCAGGAGTACGCATGATTTGGCAAGTGTAATGGAAGTCGGACGAATGACAAAAAGGCACAATTTCGGCCAAAAAAGTGGGAAAGAAGCGTAATACAAACAACGACCACTGGGGTGGACCCACAAACTCCAACAAGTAAAGTAAACAGTAGTTAAGAAGCAAAGACGCATCAAACTAGTGGAAAGGAACACGAGAAACAACTCCAAACGAGATAGAACAATAGAAATCACCTGCAATACCCTACATGATAATCCGGAAAGTTTGAGAAAGAAAAAAAACTGAGGTCAGAGAAAGAGGATTGAAGAACAGGGGAAATTGAGAAAGAGGAAAACTGATAATAAGGACTAGAGAACAAGGGGAATACGGTTCGAGTAATTGCGGGACACTTCAAAAAACATTGGAAACGTCAGCCAAAACAGGCGAAAAAGTAGAGAGAAGCCATCATTATCGCAATACAATTGACGACGATAAGCCTAGACCAACAAACCCTATCCGGCCACGTGGAACTCGTTGCTCGATCCAAGAAACGATTCAGCCCTTGCCTAAGCTTGCTTCGGCAAAGGGCTGGGGGGCAACTGATGGTGCCTAAAATAAAAGCAGCCCACAGGCCCAAGACACAAGCCTAGAGAACGAGCCTAGAAACGGATTGGCATCCTCCATGGGGCCGGCAGAAGAGCCTCACCGGGGAACTCTAATGATGTCCTGGTTCCCCCCAAGGCGTAAGCCTAGGTTCGAAACTAAGCCTAGTGGGTCGAACTGGTGACAAGGATAATCCGCTGACCGCCTGTTGAGACATAAGAAAGGAAAGCACTATCATCCTGTTTGTTAATAGTCACTAAGGGTTAAGGATCCCCTAATGACACCGCCTCTAATTATCCCCAAATATTCGCTAGCGATAAGGAAGAAAAGATCCCCTACCCAATTGGGAAGACGTCGTATCATCATCCAACAAGGAAAGTCATCGTGATCATCCACTATAAATATCGAACAATCCCACCAACAAAAGGTACGCAGTCATAATGACATCAACAGTTGAATTCTTTCTTCCTCGTAATAGTGAAAACCGGGACTTAGACGGAGAGTTTCCAGCACACCCGTCTATCGTCCTTTCAATGCAGTTTGCAGTTATACTACGATCCACCCAACAGACAGAGACCCAAAGAACTCCTACAGCTCCAAATGCACCTTAGTATCGATAAAAAAAGTACCATCAATAATTAACACGTGTAAAAATAGAAATAGAAACATATTAAAGAAGATAAGAATAATATCACTGGAAAGGTATTAATAAATTAATTTTTATTTACAGATGAACAAGGTATTAACTCGATTATTCCTACTTTTTCTTCTAGTAAGAACCAAGAAAGGTATTTACTTCAAAAGAATTCTCTTACAAAGATTCAAAGTAATATAACATTTAATCAAGTTACCACATTTAGAACTAGACGAAGAAACAAAAATGCCTTATATATAACCTTTGGATTAGTTTCAACCAGATTTTTAACAACCAGACTAATAAGAGTTTAGATATAAAATATTTCATTACTAGTTTAAATTGTTTATCATAATATCTTAAAAAAAAAGAATAATGGTAACATCAATTTTAGCTTTTATGTTATCTACCAAGGTCATAAAACATGCATCTTTAAAACATGGGAAGAAGTCCTCCCTTATATTTCAAATCATCCTCAACCATTTTTCAAAGGTTTTTACAACCTAACCCGGGCTTTAGACCAATGTAAAACAAATTTGGGCAATACTATTTCACAGCCTATTATAAACAATTTCTAAATCATCATGGAAAATCCTATTTAAACCCTATAGAACCTAGTAGTAGCCAAACAAGCCATACTTTAAATTTAGAGCATGATTTTCCTCCACTTTTTCCTCTTCTCCAAAATCAAGATCATTTACTTAAAGAAGAGTTAGAAATACTGAGGAAAAAATATGATAGATTTGAACAAGATTCTCAAATTATGAAGAAACTATATGAAGACAAGATAGATAATGAAATATAAATAAAATTGAAAAACGCAACCTTTGAAAGGAAGAAATTCAAACTAGAACATCAAAATAATTTTGACACTGAGTCTGACTTGACGTGTCATAATGTCAAGATAGAGCCTAGTTCTTTGGACCAGTTTAAAGAACTAATAAAGCCTAGTTCATTGGGTCAATGTGATGAACCTAGTCCAGCCAAATGGTAGCTGGTAAAGACATATCAAATCCGTTTATGGGTGAGGCTTTCCCAAAAAGCCTTTTACTTCATCTAATATACAAATCCTAAAATGACCACGCAAAGAAGCAGAGTCGAAGCCCAAGATCCATTAATGAAATTTAAGAAAAGAAGATAAATAGATCGAAAGGATTTATTCATCATGAAATGAAGACTTTCGACAAGACTTTTGACAAGATTTGACAAAAGCAGAAGACATCTGTATAGGAAAAGACTAAAAGAAGATGAAAGATTTGATAAAAAGCAAAGGACAACTGTATTTTTATCTTTTTGTACCACCTTTTGATAAGATTCCCTTAACATGGACAAATGCAACCGTACATGTGTCGTAATCTTATTAAAACCCACCATATCCAAATTTTCCATTATCTATATCCGTTATAAAAGGAAAATATCGGGGAGCTTTGATTCGACGACAGCCCAATGAAAGCACCAAATTGTGATTTTTCAATCCTATCCTTATCTCTTATCCTTATCCCTTCACTCCAAGAATCTCTTTTTTCTTTATATATTTGGAGGACCTTCTTATTATGAGGGATATCTCTGGAACCTCCTACCTCCCAAGATCTCTCTCTACTCTCAACCCTCTCATTCTCTCTTATGATATACTTAAGCTTTCAAACTCAAAGCTTTTAAGCTTTCAAATTTCAAACTTTCTTCCTCCTATTGTATAAATATTATCAATGAAACTTATTCAAGTTTTTATTCACCATTCTCTTTATTTATACGCTTAACTTTTTGATAGTTTTAAAACTTAAAGTAACATCCCGAAAGGTTTCAAAATCTTTTGGCCCAAAAATATTTTAAATTTTGATCGCTGACAGTTGTAAAATCTAGATACATCCCTTTGAGATAAGTCGTGATTAAGAATATTTCACCCGCATTCTAAACACTAAGCAAACGCTTACAAAATTATAAACAACAGGTTTTCTAATTTTTTTCTTTGAATAATAAACTTTCCTTACAAGTATGATCATATCTTTAATATTTTGCTATCTTATACATTTATCTATCTTACTGTTTAGGACGTTATATTAGCATTAAGAAAATACATGATTATACTCACATGATGTTTAGTTAGTCAAGAGAATTTGTAAATTATTATTTAAAAAAAAAAGAGACCATATGAGAGTAAGAAAAACCCTGAAAAAAAAAACCTAAGTATGACCTATAAAACATTTTCCACCTCACTTTGTCACCTCCTAAAACTCATCCCTAAACTCGAAATCTCAGCCATCCTAAACTATTGATTTTCGATTTTTTATACCTATTTTACATTATTTTCAAATTAACCTCCCGAATTCATAATTGTCCCAAAATCATTTGACCGGAACACAAGGGACAGCTGTGGGATCTGAGGTTCAGGAGAAAGGTTGGATAAGGGGACAAGCTCCGTTCATGGTTTGACCATTCGTTTTTAGATATATTTGAGGACCCCATGAACTTCCAACAATGCCTGAGCAATTCCAACTCAAATGACTTCTCTCACTCACCCAATCTTTATCTTTATAAAAGTTCATCATCATTCTTACTTCTAAGCACCACAATACAATATGAAAAAAAAAAATCAAATTTTTTTGAGAACCAATGCAACCCGAAACAACATGATGAACAAAATTGTCTTTTTATTAAAAATAGTTTTATGTAAAATCGATTTAAAATTTCTCCATATCACACCGATTGATTTATTGATTTATTCATAAGATCACACAAATCAAACAATCACACACAAGTACGGTTGAATTTTTTTTTTTTTTTTTAATTATTCGTACTTAAAATTCAAGTTCAATCTCCCGAACTCAAACCAAAAGATCAAATTATATGAAACTGAATCTAAAAAGTACGAATCAATCAAATATACAGAGAGGTCATGAGCAAAAGCAATGAGGCTGCCGGACAAAATCAACTCCAATCTTCCAAACCCTCCATTCTCTACAAAACCATCTCCACTACGACGGAGGCGGCGCCGCCACCACCAATGGCGGAGATAAACAGAGAGATGAAATTAGGAAGCAGTAGAGAATCTGATTCTTGTTCTAATCCTTTTGAGATTGAGAAGGACTTCTCCAAAACCCAGTGTTGTAAAACTTCTCCCACATTTCTTTCTCCAACTCCAACACATCTTCTTCCGATTCGTTCGATTTCACTGAAATATCGGTGTCTGTTATATCGCCGGAAATTGGATGGATTTGGAGCTCCGTGTCGTCGCAGCCGCAAGGGCAGCGGCGGCGGCGCGGCTCTATGATACCCTTCTTGGATCATGCGGCGAGGCGCTTCTCTTGAGGGCGCGGCGGCAGAGCCCCGCCGGAACCTTGTAGACGGGCGAGGTAGAGGAGGTTTACGAGCCCGCACGGGCAACAGTGCAGGCCACGGCGGCGCACTCTGCGGTGGTCTCACCCGCCAGCTCCGCGAAACGGATACTCCCGGAGGAGGATTCACTGGCCAGCAGAGGCTGCCGGCGGTTCACGGACGGTGGGCGGAGGACGATTTGCCGAGTCATGATGAACTAGATAGATAACTGAGTTGACTCAGAAGAAATCGGTTTCCTGGTTGCTTCGTCTGTTCCGGAGTGACGAATGCGAGAATCTCTGGATTTTTCCTTTCAACAAACCGAAAACGATGGGTTTGGCTTTTGCCGAGAAACAAAGGCATGCTGCCTGAGAACAGAAATCAAGTTTTGGATTCCAATTCTTGGTTCTTGAATCTCAAAAATAAAAACCCTTTCGTTCTCGACTAAAATTCTCTAATGCCCCAAATTGCATACAGATAAAGCGATCCCAGCTGGAAAATTCAGAATGAAACCCTCTAGAGAGAAAATTCGAGCTAAGATGAGGCGACGGGACGAAGCTACTCCTCCCGGAAAGATGGATGTAGAACGGAGGAGGAAGCTGCGGCCTCGGCGGTGCTGTTGACACACGCCAAAGGAAGTCGGAGGGGGAGGGAAGGGGTATAAAAGGAGACAGAGGTTGTCGCCGGCGAGATCGGAGGTCGGTTGCTGACGGTTTCAGAATCTGAGGGTATGGCTTTCTTTGTGGGCTTGAAATAAGGGATAGATGAATGGAGAGAGAAATAAATGTCAAGGCATTTGGTGTTTAATGGACGAAACGGTTGGGGACAGAGATACGTGAGGACATGCCAGAGAAGAGCTTCTGCAGATAGACTTAATCAAATCCTAATAATTTAAATTTTTTACCAAGAATTTGGGATTTATTATTATATGATGGTTAAACGTGGGGTCATGTGTTAGCAAATAAATAAATATATATATATATATATATAATTGCATAATCCTAAAGTAAGTTAATGATGGGATAAATCTTCTAATAATCCCAAGGGTAAATACAATTAATTATATAATATTTTACCAAAATTTATTATTAATGTTTTGCATCAATATTTTTAAATGGTCTTATTAGGTTTATTTTTTATTTTTTATTTATTAGAATTAAAGGGACAAAAATCCTCTTTTCTTAATTGCTATTGTTAAACTGTGACACCCCAGTAACTCCGCGGCCCCGTAATCATCGTCAACTCATGGGAAAAATCTGCTGCCCCAAATTATAATCTAAGGGGGATGGAAGAAAATAAATACATCGTCTACATATCATACTCACCAAAATATAATTAACTATATTACCATACAAGAAGCACAGATCACTTTATCATTTAACATATATTAAAATTAAGAATTCTAATATATGTTTTACAAAATATATCTCAAATTCACAATCCGACTTTCTTCTTAAAGCTTACTTCTCTAGCGAGTGTCGTCTTCCGAATACTCTCGTACTCAAAATAATTTTCCCCTCGACAAGGAGCAACGCCCAAGAGCCGAATTATCCTACACGTGGGTTACCCCCATCTAGTCGCATTACACGACAACCAAACACATTCAAGAACGACGATCCTACTGAACGCTCATACGCCCAATCCCACGCTCTCGAGCCACCGACTCTCACACATGTTTATGTCATGTACGAAATCGCTTCCAAACAAAAATATTTGTTTTAATTCAAGTGGCAACCGATATAAATACGCCCTGATAATCCTCCAAGGTGAATTTGTCGCAGAACTCCTCCGAACAATCTCACGCCCCTCCGACTAATTGTTGGACAATTCTCCCAACACAATTCTTCGAACAACTTCTCTCCGATAAAAATTATTATATTTAATAATTTAACAAAGTTAATTCATCGCTTTTACAACCCTCCGATTTTATTTGTTGGCGCACTTACACCTACTATTCTAGCACGTTTCCGACGATACGAAATGCATTATGTCATTTCCTATATCCAATTTCAATGAGTTCACACACAATTATATTTCATAATTCAAACATCATGTCAATGTGATTAAATTACATGCATTAACGATTCTTTCCACACATAAGTCATTCATTTTAAGGCAATATTATGCAACAATACATATAGACAATTTCAAATTCAACCATCAACCCTGACCGCTTTTAACAGCCTCAACAAGACGTGGGTTGTCCATGCATCACCATCAAAGACGGCTCCACTTCCTCGAACCAAATCACCGGGCCATTTCCTACCACAACACCAAAAGCCACAATTTGCATGTTATTCAAATATCAAGCAATAAATAATACAATTATAACACACATATAAGGCACACAAGGACCATTTTCAAATTCGAGATCGCCTGGATCACCCAAAACAGTCCCAAAATTTCAAAGATTCAATCCCAATTTTCTGTCCGATCAAACTAGCCACTCACGAATTTCATACCATCCAACCATTTTAAATGGCTCTAAGCCGAAAATAAACCTAGAGAAGACCCCAATTCCTGAGCGTCGAAACTCCACAAACCGGTGCCCACATGTAGCTCTTCGGTAAAGTGGGGAGTCAGAATATCCCGAAATATACCCCTAAGAGTTTTCTGACTTGTTTGTGTATATTATAAGCTAAAATATGAACTAAATAAAAATTGAGACCAAATGAATATTAGAGACAATAAGGGCAAAGTGGTCTTTACCACTTGAGACATAAAAGCCATGTGCATAAGATTATATGTAATTGTGGAATTTAAGAAGATTATGGGTCAAATTAGAATATGGCATAATTTGAATTTCAAAAGGGAAGAACCAAAGGGCTTAAAATGCAAAATAAGACTTAAAACAAAAATGGATTTTTCCTTGTTTTGGCCAAACATGGCCTTAACTCAAAAGTTGGATTTAAGACCAAAATTGGTCTCATTTGAGGGAGACCAAAAACCGTAAAAGAGAGAGAGGAAGGAGAGAAGAAGAAGAAGAGGAAGAGGAAGAGAAGAAGAAGAAAGGAGGAGGAGTTCAAGAAGGACTCAAAGGTATGGAACTACTAACTTTGAGTATGGAACTTGGATTTTGTATGGATCACATGGATTTTGTATGGGATTCTAGAAAACTTTATGAGTTCCAAATCTAGGGTTTGTTAGGATTTCTTCCTAATCAAAGATTTATTGGAGGTAGGGTTGGAAAAACTCTAAATGGCTCAAGATAAGTATAAAATCCTTCTCTTAATGATTGATACATGTTAAATAACAAGTCATTGAGCTAGGGTTTAGAATAAACCCTAAATAATCATCATGTTTGATTTGTATATGGGTTGTGACCCATATTAGAATGGTTTTTGAAGGAATTCATGAAAGAGTTTTGAAGAAAGACATGAAATTGAATGATAAAATTGAGAAAAGAGATCATAAGATGAATTTGAAGTGGTCTTGAAGTGTTTATGAGGTATAGAGTGATATATGGATGAAAGTATGAAAATGGAGAAAATACACATTTCGGGCAATTTTCGGAGACTTGCACCAGACAAGTTAGACATGTACCCGGCAACCTCGTCGGCTTCCCAAGCCGACCACGATTTTGGCCATAACTCGGCCATTTCTTATTCGATTTGAGTGATTCAAGTGGCTACGTAAAATAGACTTCAAGTAGAACAAAACTTAAAGAATAGGCATCTCCAAATTCTTATCCTAAGTGGCCTAAAATTCACTCAAAGTGGGGCCATGTGCAAGCCAAATTCTGGTTCCAGTTTTAAACATAGAGTAGTCCCAAGTTGTTTCGACGTAACTTGAGTTTCCCCTAGTGTTCGACCAAGTGATTCCAGCTTTGAATAGAACTTTAGCACCTTATCTTTAAAAGAATACAATGTCCTAGAGTCAAACATGAAGGATCCTGAAAAAATTAGTAATACGAACTGTTCTAGTGTAATCCGGGTAAACCGACTTGTTTGGCATGAAAATGCCATAACTTTAGTTTGGATGATCCAATTGGATTGATTCCACTTCCTAAGTAAAGTAGATACATAGAGGAACAAGAATATATGAGGTGTGATTCCACATACATCATACTTCATTAAGAATATGAAGTGCCATAGTGGAATGTGGGCATGAAACAAGGAAAATGTAGAAAATGAAAAATGTAAAGATGTGTTCATGAAAAATGAAAATGAAAACGAATTGAAACATAATTGTGAACATGAGAGGCAATATGTCATGAACACATAATGTGGTTAAGTGATATATGATTATTATCACATATAACCAGAAAATGATAACAAATGATAGGAGTATACATGAATGAGTATACATGAATGAATATGTGAATGAGTGTGTGAATGAGTATACGTGAATAAGTATAATGAAATGAATTATGAAATGAATATACATGAATGAATATGTGAATGAGTGTATGAATAAGTATACGTGAATAAGTATACGAATGAAATTATGAATGAGTATACATGAAATGAGTATACATGAATGAATATGTGAATGAGTGAGGCAAGGAATGAGTATACGTGAATAAGTATATGAATGAGTATAATGCAATGAGCATAAAAATGAGTATATAAATGATCAGCATGAATGAGTATGTGATCGAGTATATCTTTGAAAAGATAATAATGAAGTGAATATGAAATCAAATGTGATATTCAAAACTCAATGAACGCGGAATAATAATAAAGACGGGATTCATTAAACTGAACCGCCAGAAATGTGGAATCTTTCGGAATGATATGAAGAATGAATCGCTCGACGGATGCACCAAACGGCATCCGCCAATGGGCGCACCCCCGAAATTATCCAACGCCCCACTCGACGGACAAAGTATTCAATCGACATCCGGCCAGATGGCGTATGGCATTGAAGGAAGAAATGTCCCACTGCGGGATTCACCAACCTGATCCGCTCGCGACGGCGTATGGTATTTAATTGATACCACGGTCGGATGCACCAAATGACATCCGTCATGGTGGGAGAACCGAATAAGAAATACCACGTGTCGGGATGCACCAAAACCCGCATCCGCGATGGGAGACCGAATAGTAATACCACGTCTGGGGTGCACCAAACAAAGATCCGGGCCATGACGGGAGACCGAATATAATACCACATGTCGGGGTGCACCAAACAAAATCCGTCATGATGGGAGACCGAATTGTAAAATGTGTAGGCACATTACCGAATGATAATAATAAGGGCTTTCTCTTGATTCATTAAACGGAACTGGCCGAAATGTGAATTAATTTTAGTCAAAGTGAAATAACCAACAATGACAAGTGTAAATGGGATTTTTATGTATGCTTAAATCTCATAGGATTGAATTGTGAATTGGATTATTGCATGAAAATGCATGTTGTGATATTATAAATGATGTGTAAAAATGAAAGCATGCGAAAATTAATAGCATGAGTTTATGTGGGATAAATGGCATTATTTAGTAAATGCATGTTATTATGTGAATGTTATGGGTCTTTGAATTTGTAAATGGTCATGGATTGCCCGAAAAGAAATGCTGGACACTAAAAGGTCTTAAATAGAATAACATAAACAAATGTTTTGGAAAGATAATTGAAAATGCCTGAGTAAACCTGCTCCACTGATCCGCCCAACCGGTCAAGCTCGGGATTCGTCGCACACTTTTGAAAAGAAAATTTTAATAAGACGGAATAAATGTTTTGATTGAAAACGTTTGAAAGAACCTGCCCAAATGGATCCGCTCACCCAAGTTGGGTATATCTGTCACACACTTTTTGAAAAAATGAAAATTAATAAAACGAAACAAAAAGGATTTAACAGTATCCCGTATCATGAAATAATTTCAAAGGGGAGTTGATTAATGGCTTCGCCGATAATGATAAGAGTCTAATATGTATTGGTATTAGTTTGATTTGACTCGTATGAATCTAATATAACTTGATCTGCTCAATTAGCATCAGATAATGATAAGTTACTCGAATATGATTCGATTCGACATACATGTAGTAGATATGAGTTACAACCTCAGAAAGGACATGACACAGAAGTAATATGAACAAGATGATGATAGGAATTTGAACAATAAAATCTACGAGTAATATGAGTATGAAGCAAGTCACATAAGCATCAATTTCTTATACGTATAAGTATTAGCAAATGTAAAAAGATATGATCAGAATATCAAGTATCTGGTCAAGCATCGCCTATATGTTCCCACTAGTTGCAGTTTATACGGGTGTTCAATCCGTGTAGGTACGTAAGAGGAGTATAAAGAGGATGTGATATTCCACACCAACCAGACGGCCATCTCAGACAGTGCTCACCAAAGACTGCTTCATGATCTCATGTTGTATTAGATATGTATATGTATGTGTATTTGTATGTGAATTCGACTTAAGATATTGTACAGATAAATTTTTAATATATACTAATTCTGGTATTCATTTGTAAATGTAAATGATTGTTGGTTATTACAAAATTGCTTATATACCACGTATATAAGTTCACCGAAAAAAATAAGGAGTCCCAAGATAAGGGTTTCGCACTTCGAAACCTATTACTTCCGCCAATCGCCGGATCGATCCGGGGCGTGACAGAGCAACTGTGGTCTTTGGACTCATCTGATTCGGACGGTCCGATCACGGAAATTTGCAGGTGTTAGACACTTCTCTAAAAACCTTCTCTCACATTCGTTGGTTTTTCCTCTCAACCGTCACCACCGGCCAGCATTATCATTCTCCCACGCCACGCGTCCAATCGCTTATCGATTCCTTGGGGGACACACACACACGATTCACACAATGATTTCCATCCCCCTTAGAAGATGCCACACATGTTCACGCTGCCCCACTCTACTCCTACTCGAATTAATTTACACCGACAGCTGGGCACACACCATGCTCACTTAAATCCAGATTCATGTCCCTCGCACTATCCTTTCGCCGTCAAAAACGTGAAATTCCGACGCTGCGGGCCCGACGAATTCCGACGAGACCAGATGCCATTATCTCGCGAGATCATTCCACAAATAGTTCCATTTCATTATCCCGAGATCTAGAAAAATTTCGGATTTTGACCGAAATTATCATTTTACCATTTTTCAGAAAATTTGAATTTTCTCGTGTTTTACATAAACAATCATTTTATGGAAAATTGAAATAAAATTCAACGCATATTGTGGCGTATAAATTATCATAAAATTAAATCAGGAAACCCGAGAAAATCCAATTTTCTCTTACAGCGGCAAATCGTAATTTCGTAAACCAAATTTTCATCTCTGATGACAAACGAATTTCACCGCCAACCGTCGAAATCTAGCTACCACGCCAATTTTCCTTCGCCGCCTAATTCGGCATACCACTGCGACCGCCGGCGAACGAAAGACGCAGACACACGCGGAATTTGAGCAGACAATACCACGTGTCAGCTCTCCACCGCCAACTGGAAACCACGACCCATGTCGGCCATTACCGCGACGGCTACTGATTATTAAAGTCACAGGCGGGTGGGTCGAGCGGACAGAAATCCTCTCAACTAATGAGGTGGTGGACACGTGGGCAAATGTGAGAGATAAAAGAGGATTTTTTCCACTTGGCCTGAACGTGCAGTAGGAGGAGAAGAAATACAGATTTAAAAAATGGTGGATTTTTAGAGAGAAAAAGTATAACTTCTCTCTAGGATTCCGAGTGTTCGGACCGTTGGATCGCTTCGAGTCAAGAAGCAAAGTGGTTCTACACATCGAGGACTACACGTGAGGACCGGTTTTGGGAGTTTTTGACAAACCTGGCGTAGTGGTTTTATTCCTACTGCTTTTACCCGGCGATAAGGCGATGATGCTGAATGATTAACAGCCAAGAAGGGTCATTTGATTTCGGGCCCCAAAACTTCAGACCGACTGCTGCACTTTCGAGCTCATTCGAGCAGCTTGAGCGATGTCTGCCATATTGTTTTGGGCAATTGGTATATACCAAGCATTAAATTGTGTTTGGTATAGAGACCTAAATGGATGAAATTTAGTTCTGTAAAGAAGAACCGAGGTTGGATGAGTGGGTTTGCTCACCTGACAAATTTCATCGCAGTTTCATTGGGATCAAAAATGGGCCCTGGAGCCAGGTGAAATGGACCGTAAAAACGCCATGCTGTCAAGGTTTCAAATTAATGAAATGAATGCCCTGAGTTGAGGGCACAGATAGGTTAATGCATGTTTGATGTGTTGATGATGTCACTCTATGGAATATAATTGTGTGTATAGGCTATCGTGGTGTATGTTACTGAGATGAATGTGGATTTCATTTCACTATATAATATACTCAGTGTATAGGTCATCGGAGATGACATTATGATTTTGCTCAAGTGAGCTAATTTAGGTGTTGGTTTCGATCCATATTGTTAGAATTACATGATGTGAATGTAATTGAGAATATATGCATATGATATATTTGTATTAAAAATTCATTGAATGACATAACGCATTTCATAAGACCAGAACCTGTAAATTGGGCGCTGAAAGGTGCATGACACCTAGTTTTTCGAAAACGAATACGACAAGGGAAGGAATTTCACACAGATGATTTTCTCCTGAGAATAGGTTGGGAGAGACAAATTCACCGATCATTCGATGAGGACTCATGACTATTTCGTGTTCTCCAACACATTCGCCTGAGTAGGTCCCATCTTTTTTACTCAATCTTCTAGGCATATTTTCAAGAACAACAAAGTTTTGTTAAAATGATTATTTTTCTCATGCTACGGCTTAGGCAAGTGTGAGGAGTCGGTGAGGACTTAGTGGACATGGAACGAAAGTATCGCAGACATTCAGCACGCATCAATGCATTTACTGGAAGGCGCTGCTTAAATCGGAGCATCAGATATGCACCTCAGTGCAGAGAGTAACCCATTTGGTGGTGATTCCACTATCGTAATGATAGCTCACCCCGTCGAGGAAACATTTTTTAGGTACATGGTCGAGAAGACTACCATTTTAAAAGTGCTTGATTTTAAAGAAAAGCTAAAATGGTATTTTTGATGTTTTTTGGGATAATATGTATTAGAATTGTAAATTTTAATATGTATTCAGACAAGAGTAATGTATAACCTCGAACTATGGTGATAGTTATTTGACATTACTTAACAAGATAACTCGCTAACTATCGAAAATAGTTGGGTGTATATTTTGATGAGTATTGGTTCAGGGCCCAAGAGGCTATTTCTTATAGGTATGAGTCTCGTGAATATGAGACATATAGATTTTCCGCTTGCCGATTGTGTATCAATCTTAATTCCTCGCACTACAAGAAAAATTGAATTAGAGACTTTTATCACCCTATCCGTCCCAACAGAGACTGATTGCATAACAAATTAATTAGAGACGGGACTTCCGCCCCGCACTGAGACGTATCCGGCACAACCCGTCCCTATTTAGAGACCGGTGTCAGAGACTGACAATTTCCGTCCTAATCGAGACGGCTGAGACTCAAATCATTCGGGCTCTATTTAGAGAAGGAAATAGAGATCGAACATTTTCCTGCCTTCTAATCAGAGACGGAAAATCAAGCCTTTGATTAGAGACGGAAAGTTTCGCTCTATTGCCTTCTATATAGAGACTAATGATTCGTCTCGAATTTGGGACTCCGAAATCATTCTCGTCCCTCTATTTAGAGATTCGAACTGTCCGTCTCAATCAAAGACGGATTTTATTCTCGTTTCGACAGATCTTAGATTATTCTCGGAGCCTTATTTCCATTTTCAACAGAGACGGAATGACTCCGCCCCAAATTTGGGGATTTTGGAATCATTCGTCTCTATTTAAGAGATTCTAAATGTATAATCAATAATCCGTCTCTCGACCAATTTCTAATTATTGACCTTGAAAAAAAAAAAAAGTACGCCGACTTAAAATTAAAATCTCTATTCCTCAAAAATACCAAAGTTTTATCCCTAATATTTGTTTTATTTTGTAAAATATCCTATTTGTCCATCTATCTTTTCTACCCCATATTATTCATGTATTTTTTTTCTACTTTTTTATAATGAAAAAACATAAAAATGAAAAAAGAACTAAATAATTATTTATAAATAGAAAGTCTAGAATCACAAATACATACTAGTTAGCTCAATTGAAAACATATAAATTCTATAATGGAAATAAATTAGGAAAATGATCCAAAATTTTCCCCACATCATATCCATAAGGAAAAAAAAACTTCAGACATATGCACAAATAAATTATAAATTAATCATTTTCTATTTAATTAATTTAGAAACACTTAAACGAATGAAACTCTGAAACAAAATAAATCAATCATATGTTAAATGTAACAAATTTTCTTAAACAAAATAAAATCTCTTGTGTTCGAATAATCGTTTCTCGACTAAAACACTACTATTTTTGAATCAAAATCCTAATCTTCAACGCTCATAATGAAGATTTATGAGTTAAGAAACTCTCCTCCAAATTTCAGATAGATCACACCACAGGCTGGGGTTATGATCGGACCTCGATTTAAATCTGACAGTGAAAGAAAACTCCGATTTTCTATCTTAAGACCCGAAAATATAGCTACTGTTTCCATACTGAAATATAATTATTCGGGACTCAAAATCCAATCTCCACCGTTCATAATGAAGATTTATGAGTTAAGAAACTCTCATCCAAATTTCAGATAGATCAAACCACAGACGAAGCGGAAACGGACCTCTGATGAAATCTGGACAGTGAAGAGAAAAACTTCGATTTTCTATCTTAAAACCCCGAAATATAGCTACTGTTTCCATACTGAAATATGAATATTTGGGACTCAAAATCCAATCTCCACCATTCATACCTAGGACTCAATGTCTCCTATCATAACATACCTGTAAATTGAACGATTCGGGCGGTTAAAACAATGGATCGTAATCCACCAAAATCGCCGAAATTGAAACAAAATCAACAACTATTGGCTCTAACTAAGATAACTTTCAAATTGAACTGGGTAAATATAATCTTCAATCGTCTGTATGACCCTGTATCTACATATTATTTCAAACATAACCAAACATAATGTATCTAACTAAGTAAACAACGAAACCCAACTCTTATCTCGCAAGAACTTATAGTCATAAACCGATTTACCAAAATCAAAATAACTTCTCTGACTATGAAAATCCAACCATTTAAATTTCATCTGCATCATCCAATATTCTGGGTTGAGTAGAACAAGATATCAAACATGGAGATCGACGCGGGCCAAGTTTCTGATTGTCCGATCGACATCAAATCTCTTAGACTTCCTCTCCTTCTCCTTCTCTCTTCCCTTCCTTCATTTTCTCCATTTTCTACTTTCCTTTCTTTCCTTCTTTCCTTTGGGCACCACTCACTCTCTCCTTTCTTGCTTTTTTCGGGATCCATCCTCTGGGGTCTACAAGTAGTTATTACGACTTACAGAAATGCTAACAAAACATCGCTAAAATATATCATAAATGTATTAGTTTAAATATAAATTATTTATTTTACTAAAATTAATGTCAGATCTTGATTAACAAAAGTACTAACCTTATGTTAATTTTTTTAAATATCCGACACTTTAAATACTTATTAAAATATCAATTTTTTATATTAAAAATTAAAATTATTTTCAATATTTCTATAAAGATAAATATTAATTGTTATACAGAAAAATAAACGGACAAATTTCATTTCTAACAATAGAAATGGAATTCAATGCAAATGCATTTGAGACTTCGACTTATAATCAAGGTAATTTCGCAATAGATTTGCAACGCTTACAATATATTGTAAATTTCAAGGCATTTTATCAAAGATAACTTAAATTATATTTATAATTAAAGGTAAATTATTAACTATCAACATTTATATAGAGGATCATTTATGTCCCTTGTTTCATTCCACCAAGAACATAATCTTTATAAAATTAACAAGCTTCAAACATTATTCATTTATGACATTTCTTTCAAATACTTATTAGACTAGTCTACCATTAATATTATTAAACATTATAATTATAATAAAATCTAATTAATAAATATTAGTGTGAATATTGGATATATAAAATATGAGTCGTCCAATCTTTATTAATTTAAATAAAGTGTCCCTTACAAGTGTTCCTAGATTCTTTATTAATGCAAGACACTAATTTCTTAATGAATTTTCTGGATTAGTTTGACCATGACAAGTTTGATATATCAGTCTAAACAAAATGATATCAGTTTAAGACAACTTTTCTTTTCTTTTTCTAGTTGTCGTAGCTATTAGACAAGGTGCCAATACATCATGATCAACCAAAATATCACAAGAACTAGTGCTAACGCACGGCACAACTGGCCAGCCACGAACTCGATTCTGGCTGAAAACTGAGATCAAAACTCGATCACTCGAGTGAGCTCTGACTTTCGGAAGGAGCTCGACTGAGTCCTCAGCTCGACTCGAATGTTAACTAGCCGAGTCGAAGAACTCGTAACTGGGACTAAAGTTCGCGAGAAACTCGAAATACTTTGTATATAAAATTTTAAAGTTTTAAATTTAATATCTTTACTTTTAGAGATGTCATAAATAATATATCTCTATTTGTATTTTAAAAATCATAAATTTTCATTATTTATTTAATATAAATATATATTTATTTTAAAATAATTAATTTTCTTAAAGATTAACACACATAAATTATCTCTATTTTGTATTCTTAAAAAAATCATAAATTTTTTGGTGGCTTATAAACGGATATATATCACTAATGATGAGGTTAAAAAGAGTTAAAATAATTTTAGGTGGTTTCCTTTTTTCTCTTTTTGTGATATGTTGTCATCTAATCCGGGTACTTAAAATTTTTAATTCTTCTTAAAAAAAAAAAAAAAAAATCAGTTTGACACCCTTTTCTCCCAACCCTCTTTCCTCACTCCATCCTCTTCTCTCTTCACATCCAACACCCATTGTTCAAGGCCACTACGCTTCCTATTTCTTCTCCACGTTAAAATCGACCGTTTTGATGGTTATGGGGAGAAGGGGCATCGCCCGATACAAAACCACAGATACCAACAGTAAGCCAACCGAACAACTGGGGTTCACATCTCGCGTAGGATAGACAAAACCAAAACCGCACTCATCGAACGCCAGATCCGGGCTTTGAGCCGGAAATTGGCGCGTGACTGGGGTGCCAAGTGTTGAGCGACCAAACGAATGGAGTATCGGCAAACCTTCTTCCCCATGACCGCGTCGCCGGAGTCGAACCACCGCCGACCGTGAGGAAACTGAAGATTCGATATAGGATATTGTACCACCGTCGCTATTACGTCTGCTTGAAGGACCGCCTGAAACCACGTATCCGCACCTTGTCAAGACTCAGGTCACCAAATCGGCAACCCGTGGTTGCACGGCCGCCTAATTCAGATCTCACCGTAATCGTGGGAAAGCACATCTGAGCAAACCCGAGAATAACGGATATCCTCTCCCATGGTCGCGATTTCCCGAGTCGACCCACCGCCGCACGACGCGGGAAAAGTGACGGTCTGATGCTCGGAATCCGCATCACCTCCGGGCGGCGTGAAGAACTTGCTCCATTTGAAGATCAGCCCCGGAAAGCCCCGACCCAAGACTCCTTCCGGAAGACCGGCGAACCAAATCAAGGTCTCGTGATGAGCACCTCGCATCTCGCAATTTCTTTTACTCATACTGTCTCCAGGGCTACCGAAATGTATAGAAAATGGCTCATGGTTTATGGTCTGTTTCTTAGTAGAGTTATATGGATTTTGCAGATTGAATGAAGTATACTCTTCGGGTCATTTCTGCCGCATATCAATTGTTATCACCTCGCTTGATGAAATTCCCCGTGTGCTCGCCTCTTGATTTAATTTGTGTGATTGTGTTATGGAAGAAACACCATACATATGAACAATGGTCATTCGAAGCTGCCTAATAATGTTCTTTATTTTCTTAACTTAATTTGGTGTTTGTATGGACCTGTGTAAGGAGTTATTTGACTGGAACTTTTTTATGATGTAGGTAATGAAATTTGATGACCTGAAAGAACTCGGTAGCGAGGGGGCTGTTAAGGTATATACTTCAAACTAATATGTCATTTAACATTTTTCTTAGTCTTGATGTAGTGATGCTACTGCCTCGTGGTTAAGTATATACTTTCATTGGCTAAATTAATTAAAGATACTCATTATCCAGTTGACTCTCCCAAAGCAGGTTTCTGGATGGGAGAATAAAAATTTTAAGAAGCAAAAAGGAAATTAATAAAAAATTTGGGCTACAGAATTTATGGGCTGAGTACACAACCACTTGGCTGGGCAGTCCTAGATTCAATTTGGGCCTTGTGGCATTACATTTGTGTAAATTATATCTTGCTCATAATTTGCCAATGACCTCTGATCTTTTCCAAATATATTGAATCAGATAGTATATTTGCACCATTTGGAATTGATTCTGAATAAATTGAATTCACTATTGGGAAATTTGCACTAAAGGTTGTGTTTTATGTCATAACTTACTACATGTCTAATTGTTTTATTTTTTTAATGTTTTGAATCTTACCTCCACAGATGTCTGATTGCATGTCTGATTGTTTTATGCAGTAATATATTTTTTCTTTATGAGTTTTCACTTTGGTTGCAACTTGTTATGAAAAAGTTTTTTATTTTGATAGGTACCTTTTTTTTTTTTTGGATAATTATTTTGATAGGTACCTTATTATGAAAAAGTTACCACCTAGTTAATAGCTATATACTTTATGAAGTAATAGGCACTGGAGCTTTTTGACCATCTTCATGATTGAACTATGAAGCGTTGGGTGTTCAAAGCATTTTCATGGTGGCTTTTTTCTGTTTTGAAAGTGGTGTAAAGGAAGATCCTTTCTGCTGAGGAAGTAACCATCCTCTTGGCTGTCCTATTATTTTCCTGATTGCTGATATAACTATGGAGGCTTTGGAAGTTTGAAGACCCTCTCAAAAAACTAACTTATTATTTATAAATCGGAGTGATATCTAAGTAATTTATTTTGTGTTAAAAAAAAAAGAAAAAGGAAAGAAAAGAGCAGGAATTGGAAAATCATATCCTTTCCATTGTGGATGTGCATTCAACCACTAGTGTTCAGGGTCTCACCTATCTCCATGGATACATTTTAGATGAGGCCTTGCAGAAGATGAGCAGGCAAATTTCCCAGAGGGATTATTTGTGCTTACAATTTGGTCTGTTTGGAAAGAGCAGAATTAGAGGAATTTTTTGAAGGTTCTGTGAGCTTGAGCTGGTTTTGGAAGATATTAGAGGAATTAGAGAGAGGAATTTGTTCTTCTCAAGCTATAGATCTGTTAGAGGTTTAGACTTGCTTGTTCTGCTGTTGTTCCTTTCTTTAAAGTGTTTGGTGTCTTCCAAGTTTCTTTCTACTATAGGGTGAGGCTCCACTCTTTTGAGGCATCTTTATGGGGGAACTAAAGATTTCATTTATATCGAGAAATTTTAGCATGCAAGGCTTTCAAAATTTTAAAAATTATTTTGGGTGTTTGGCTTATATTTCTTATTAAATTTAATTAAGTCAGATTATGGTTATATGTTTGGCTAGAATTTGCATGCTATTAGAGATTCACAAGACCTTTGGCTTGTCATCTTTTCTCATTGTAATTGTTTTTACTTGTGTTTTGTCACTTTTCAGAGTGACAGTGAATATATGGTAGGTCAGCTTGCAGCATTTGTTAACTATTATGACAATCTGGAGGAGGCAAGGTGACTTGGTTGATAAACACGTGAGAATTGTCCCCTATTTTACTACTTAAGATCTTTTGTCTCATTATTCTTTTTAACTCTTTCCATTACATTCTGTTTTGCCTGGAAAGAACACAAGGCACACCAAATGTGATATGGATTAATGCCAAAAAACAGGATAGGCAAAAAGGAAAAGACAGAACACAACCTTATTTCACTCTACTATTTACTAATTTTTAGGTTAGGTTGTTGACAAACTTCAGTTCTAGGAGTTGTGGTTTTGGGTTGTTTTCTTTGGTTGGTGTTCCTGCATTATTTTCTCCATACGAATCTTATTTGAGTTTCAGGTAGCTTTATGAAGGCAAATGCAGACATGGTTCTATGTTGGTTAAACCAATGCATGTTAGTAGTTATGCTGAAGTAAATGTGTTTATCAAGACCTACTTCATAAGATGATAAAGTCTGTTATGCCATTACCAGTTAGGCAGTTATAATCACTGTCCAGCTTTTAACTCCTTAACCTGGCTTTTGATGTAATGGAAGGATGAGTTTGGAATTTTGTGCTGGTTTTATAAGCTTAAAGTATTTTTTTTAGGGAAAGAATTGTGCAACCTTGCTTTAGTGGCACAAAGAAACTTTTTTAACAGATTAACTCCACCCTGAAAATAGAGGTGAGACCAAATTCTATTCATTATTATTTCCTTTTATTTTAATTGCTTTTGTCCACAAAGATTTCTTAGCATATTTGTACAAAGACAGAGGCAAGATTTCTCGTTATTATCTATATTTTGAATTGTATCCTATTTGTAATAAAATCAAAACACCAAGTCAAAGTGTGACACATTTATCAATGTATCGCTTTATTGTTAGAATTATGAATACACATTACATGCATGACAAGACGCTATAGGCAACCGAGAAATTCTAATTTCCTAATAAGTATGAAAATCGCAATTTTGGATACAAAATTTTACTCACGGTTAAAAATCTGTAATTAATTTCAGATTCGGATGACGAAACGGATTGCACCGTTGAATCGCTCGCGAAATCTAGTTAGCACGCAAAATTTCGCAATTTTCCGAGATAGCTCCGGGACTTCGACGCTGAGGCATCGCGCTTCGCCAGAATCGATTTTCGATGCTACGAAGACATATAAAGATGACACCTAGCTGCACTATGCTGCATGAGGTATAACATTTAACGATCACTTGGCGTAGCATCGAATATCAAATTTAGCATGACGTGAACGCCATTTTGCCAATTGTTAAGCCGACAAGACGAAATAGCGAATACGCATTTATCTTCCTCAAATGACAAAAGGCAAAACGGGAATGGAGAACTAGGATGATGCAGTAGCCGTGAACGGAGCCTCTTTCTGTAGGTCTTCCTTCTCTCTAAATGAGCGCGATCGACCGCTGATTTCGGACGAATATAGCTGAGAACGCTCTAATGCCGAGCGTGCCACTGCGGACCCTCGAAGTTATGGAGTGTGATTAACTCAAAGAGGTAGGATTTTCTCCCTACTGATTTTTATTCCCATTTTTGTGCTAATGTTTGAGTCGACGCTTATTGCGTCATTGCTGACGGGTCCCAAACTCGATCAATTAATGGGGATCTTGAGATATTGAAAGCTCGGCTGCTCCATGACTGAAAACGTGTAAATCGGTTGCTTCGGGTGTTAATCATGTGTTGATTAGATTTGATACTGGCTGCCGCTAAACGCTGCAGTCATAATGTTAACTGATTGCTTTATTGATTGCCGAACAAGAACCTGTGGTTTTACCGTTCCTATCAAATGAATTTCAAAACGTGATTTTCGTGGGAAAATATGCGCTTGATTAGTTAATTCAATCTAATTGCCATTAAGCCAGATATTGCATTTCATGAAGCAATTTTGATGTCAATGGGTAAATACATAACATGTTGTGTGATTTAAAGTTTTATGTAAATATATTCATGTGATATATATTCGCATTTATTGGGGATCGTATTTTCGGAATCGCATTACGTATCTTATATAAGGCACTTGAACATCCCAGATTATGTGAGTTAGTGCATTTGGTATTTAGTTCGTGAGAAAATTTGTCGGGAGGGTAGTCTAAAAAATATAAATTATTCGAGGGTAGTCCAAACTAATAATATATCAACCGTCGGAGCGCCCATGATATATATTCACTTAGGTAGTCCATTGTAAAATCAATTTATATATATCAATCGCCTGAGCTACCAATTGATATATACATCTGAGGTTGTCCACTAATAAAACAATAATTCTCATACAAAAGCCAGCGAACATGGTAGAAATACAGACTTCTGGATTCGAGTTGAGTCATGTAGACATTCAAGTAGGATCATGCATTTGTTTTGAACGTGTGTTTTACCAACATCGTGACCGCACTTAGGTGGTGAGTGTACCCACTGAACATTCTCCTATCGAAGCCACACCTGGTCAAAAAGGCGATCCCTTTTTGCGTGCAGGTGAGCGTGCTTATAATTCGCTCGCCCTAAAGATTCATCATGAAGAAAAGCCTGATGGGCTGATATGCGTTGTGGGGAAGTGGTAATTAATGTGAGTTTATAGAGGTTAGGTAAGATATAGTTTATTAACTCTTGAACCATTGACATGAGTTTGAGAGATTGTGTCAGCATCATGCACAGCCCGCCACGTATTTGATACATATATTGCATATCGACTGTCAGATGCGATACGCAAAAATCGTTGTCAGAGCTCCGCACAAAGGGAGACTCGCCTCTATTTCTAGTGGCGTCGTAACCCACTCCTTCATTAGATTCACGGCCGACGAGAAATTGATCTGACTCGTGTGTTTGGGGCTACATGATGAATGGTCTTATTTTAGATGCTATAAGTCTATAATCATACATTTTTTGATGGCTCATTCGTCAATGAGAAAGCCAAAGTTTGCGATCACATTATATACATTTTTTGTTTTGAACTCACAGGATCAAAGTTTGGGAAAGAAGCCTACATACTATGAGTTGTTTATTTACAATCATACTAAAAGGAGTAATGGTTCATTCGTCAATGAGAAAGCCAAAGCTTTGAATGTTAGCATCTTAGACTAAAATTTAATGTTTTATTATATTAATAGGTTAATTCTTTCATTACTAAATTTATAAATTTAATGTGATGTGTTGTCGAGTGCAAAGACGATTTCATCCCCACTACGGGAGGAGATGAACCTCCAACCAGAGAGGGGGCTACTCTAATCCTCATTCAAATGATGACAATGAAATTTTTAAAATGCTCTGGGAGTGAAGAAATCGACACTATATGTATCGGCTCAAATATCAACATACCAGAGTATCGCTCTTTTAGTGGCACTTCACCTGCGATGGGTCATAGCCATGAGTTAGAGGATAAATTGTACCACAGGCAAGTAAGAAAATAACCTCGTTACTGATCAATTCTGGGCTGATTCGCAAAGCACTGATCACCAAAAATACAAGAGCAAAATGAAAACGCCAGAGGAGACGCGTAAACAAATGCAGAGGAGATGCGTAAGCAAATGCAGGAGATGCAAAGACAGGATAGTGTGGAGCAGAGAAACTGGCCAGCTGACCATTTTTCGTGGTGACAATGATCAGAGCCATATTTGACACTAATATTACCATTTTGTTATTTAAGAATCACTATTGATTTATACTTAATTAAAATTATCAGGTATTTCAACTTATTTAATGATATCTATTATTAATTTTAACTATTAAGCTACATCTTAATGATTTCATATAATTGGCTTTGAATGACAATAAGATAGGTATGAAAAGTCAAGACATGTCAACAAAAATATTAGAATATAGACATATTAGAAATTTTCTCACTGACGCTTTCGAGACGGAAATTTTCGTCTCTAATCGGTGACCTTAATGTCATGGCTCGTCGAGAAGGAATTTCCAGACTGAAAATTTGCCCCAACCGTAGACGGAATCATTCCGTCTTTAAAGAGAGACGAAATTTGAGATCACGCCGTTTTTCGACAGAGACGGAATACCGCCTCCGATCGCAGACTGACCAGATCAAAATTCCGCTTCTTGATCAAAGACGGATTTGATTCCGCTCTAATCGAGACGAATTTGAGACCGAAATTCGCCGATTAGAGACGGACAACCGCCTCTAAACAGCAGACGTAATCTACATCAAAATTCGTCGTCGAGACGGATCGGTCCGCCTCCAATGTAGACTAATTCTACCGAAAATCTGGCCTCAATCGTGACCCGGCGGCTTTGGGAATTATGCCAATTTAGAGACGGAAAATCACTAATCCGTCGATTAGAGATTAACTTTCGTCTCTCGATCAGAGATTGATTAAAGATGGTCGAAATCGATACCGCCGTTTAAGATCGAGATTCATTCTTAACTGTCTGAATTCTCGCTTTCAGATTATTAGAGACCAATTGTCCGCTCTCTAAATGAAGGTTTTTGCCGGTTTTGGGATACAAAACACAATTCAATTAAAATTTCTTGCTTACAGGTTTCATATATATGATCTGAAAAGACAGATTCCATGCACTCGTATGAAAGAAAATCATAAAATAAAATTTTAAATTTATAAAATATAAATTTTAAATAATTAGTATTTTATGCAATTTTTTTAACAGAAGGATGCTACATAGTACATTCAACGATTGAAGTATGATTTTACAACTATAGATGTACTATATATCCTAACTTCTACTATTATACATTTTACGTTCATAGATCAATCAATGCCTTTTAACTTAAATGCCAAATGTAAATCTATAATCATAAACATGTTATAAAGAAAAGTTTTACATTGGATAGAAATTCCATTTGATTTTACAACTATAGATGTACCATTTATCCTTAACTCTCTATTATTATACATTTACGTTCATAGATCAATCAACGCCTTTTTAACTTAAATGCCAAATATAAATCTATAATTTTAGAACCAGAGTATAAAGAAAAGGGATACATTGATAGAAATTCCATGTTAACATTTATTATTGTTGTTCTAAACATAAAAATAAATAAATACAAAATAGATTATAAGGCGAAAGAGACAGGCCTTGGATTCAAATGCTAGGATAATTTATTATATTAAAACTCAAGTGTTTATTTATAAAAAAACATAAAAATAAATAAATAATATCTTACTTTTGTTTCTATAAGACTAAAACTTTAGACCATATGTACGTTAATTATAGCAAGAATATAAACTAATAATAATAATAATAGTAACAACAACAACAATAATAATAGTTAAAATTTAATTTAATTTAAATTTAGCCTATATTATAATTAATTCAACTTACAAAATATGAAGTTTAGGATTTATTTAATTTTATAGTAAAATTTGACGTTTATTAGGACATTTCATGTAGCATTTGAACTAATTCTTCATCTCTTTTCATGCAGAAATTGATATGATTTTTTATTTTCTAGGATCAATTTGAGAGGATTTATGTCCTTTGTGCATTTATAATAATGCATTTTTCAGAAAGAAGGAAATACAAAGGGTTCATTGATTTTCCTTTTAATGAAAGTAACCAATGGCGATCCAAACCTGCATGGCGGGGGAATTCGCCATAATAAAATTATTATTTTTTCTCAGTCATATCAATATATAAAAGAAGTACCGAACAATTATATTAATAAAAGTTTAAACTGGCGATGTAAAGACAAATCAAGCTACACTATGTTTTGTACTGTGAGATAATTGATTTCTACGACTATCCATATTTTGAAAACAATTCAAAATGAGTTCGTTGTCAATATAATCAAATATCTCCTTTTCTATGTATACCACTAACCTCTCATTTAACCATTCATCCCCCATTCTATTTCACAAATCGGCCACGCCTTCATAGCGTAAAAATACTCTTTTTCACCGTGATGTGTCGTCGCGAATAGATAGAAGTAATGCCAATTCAACTAAATGATAAACCATTGGAAATTCATAGTTTCTCTTTTCTATCTTCTTTCTAGACTTCCCAAGTCTTCACATTAAAACCGACCATCCTGGGTTTCTCATATCACTAAGAAAGATTGGAAGTTCCCGAGAAAGAAATGTGTTTCGCACTGTGAAGTCTATTGATAAAGATCGCAAGATGCGCAAGCTTATCCATATCAAAATTAGAATCAATTTTTTCGATCAAGACATGCAATGCAATCAAGTAAACTATTTGCTTCAGAGAAACGATGATTCATCTCTTGTATAATTGAATCAATAACCTAACAAAATATTAATAGTAATTAAATTAAATATTGAGACAACTTTATTTAAAAAGAAATAAATAAAGTCATAGTTTTTTGGGTATACCTCACAAAATATTTCCACTCGGTAATGATGATAGTCTATGACCGTTTGTCCATCCCTCTTCATTCGAAATAGTCTTGGTACTATGCCTTCCATATTAACAATTGAAATTTTATTAGCTTGACAAAACGTCTCTACTTCGTTCAACAAACCATCCCATCCAGATTCTCTTAGACTTTGTAACTCAATTTTTCACAAACTTTGATATGAATAATAGTGATTTGAATGATTGCATCTTTCTTGAAACCATAGATAATCTATTTGTCATTCCCAACAAACGTTTCTATCAATATCATAGGAAAACAAACTCAAAAGTCTGATCCTTTGGTACAACTCCCTAACTTTGTTTTGATTTGAGTTGGTTGTCATCAAACACAATTTGTAAACTTCAACAATCGATGGCCACATATCTATGAGAGGCGAACAACGGTGACATAGTGTGACCCCCATCGAGTATCACCAGTCTATGCAAAGAAGTCTCTTGATTTTTCCTATACCAGGTTATTTTCTCCATTCTCAAGACATTCTACCCTTCTCTCATGTTCCTTTTGTCGAAGTTCATCTGACCTTTTGCAAGATGATCCATATGTATTCACAATCATAGCAAGTGTAACAAAAAAATCACAAGTATATCGATTTGTTTTGCATACAGCAACAATTACCAATCGGGGTTGATGTGCAAAACAATGAACATACCATGCGTATGATTTCTCAAAAATAAGTGACTTCAAACCATTAAACTCGCCGCATATTTGTCGCACCATCATACCCTCGACCTCTCAATCTCGACAAAGACAAACCAGATTATAAAGAGAGATTCAATAGCTTCCTTCAAACATTTTGCCGATGTCTCTCACGTGAACCAAACCTAAAATCGCTCACCATTTATCCACGCTTGTTCACATATCTAATCACAAATGTACCCATTCGTTCTTTCACCGAGCAATCACGAGCTTCATCAACCATAATAGAAAAATGACTTGTCACCAAGATCACCTAACATTGCAAGTGTAGTTTCAATGAAGACAAGCATTAATCATGTCTTTTTGAATTAATGGAGTAATATCCTGTTATCAAATTTAAGCACTCTTCAAAACAAATATTTACCGACCTCCTCATTCCTTAAGCTATACCACGCACTAACTCCGTAAAATTCCCTCCTTAACGATGTGAAGACTCATCATGTCCCTCCAAAGCCAAACCCCGACCTAGTATAACGACAACATCAAGAATTGCCACAAACGAATGCAATAAGCTTGTTCACTTTTTAGATTTGTTCCTCTAACAATGTGGTAAGTCACACTGCTTTTGATTTTGAAAGTTCTCAAAATCTGTTCTTGCTTTGTTGTGGGCACTACTAGACGAACCAACATGGTCTCTAAATTTATCTATGGCTTTTTTCCAATTTCCAAACCCATTTGTTGTGAACGCCTCATCCCCTGTAAAAATTGGCTTGAAAAGAAAACACCAAAAGCAAAAAGCAGCATCTTTTGCTACACTATATTCCAACCAAATATTGTCCTTAAACCACATCTTTAAACTTCATTATCTTTTCCATACTTTCGGAAAATATGATTGTGTGGTTGACAAGGACCTTTGGATGCGCATTCTCTATGATACTGGCCACGACATTCACATTAAAACTTTCAATCGGGCTTAATGAACTAATCACTAACAATGTCATCTTGATTAATTTCAATCTCATCCGCATTACTCAATTCAACATTCTTGCTCAAGGTATTTTACTTGGAGTTTGTACCGTTGTTCAATACTATGTGAATCTTAACCGAAATTTTAGGCACGTTTGAAATATCTTTTCATTCTCAATAGAATAAAAACCTACGAAATAACCATAATTCTTCAACATCCAATATTTCAATATTACTAACACTCCAACAATTCAATTGCCATTCACAATTCAACATGCCACAATTCAACAATCCATAATTCAATAATCCAAATTAACAATCCACAATCAATAATCCAATTCAATAATTCATAATTTTATCTAACCAATATCAATTGAATAATTAAAACTTAACTTAATCAATTTCAATTAAAATAATCAAAATGGAATCTTAACCAAATAAATACAATTGGAACTCAAACCCAACAAATTTTCTCATAATAGATGGTTAGATTGAAAAATTATTCAAAAAAATCAAAACTCAACCAATTTTCTAAAAATTTACAAAACCCTAAAACCTAAAAATTTACCAAATGAGTGAAGGAAACAAACCTGAAATGTTGGAGCAATCCGCGGTGGTGACGGAGCAATGACGGAGAGGAGACGGACGGCCGTCATCGGCAAAAGCGGCGAGGGGAGGGGCGGCCGTAGTCGTTTTGGTCCAACAGACGAGAGTGAATGAATGAATGAAATGGCCAAAGAAGCAGGAGGGGCGCCCTGTTTTCTTTTCACTAGGACCAAACGACACCGGCTTTGGTCCTGACCAAAAAATCCACTCTTCTCGGGCTTCCATTCCGCCTGCAAAGATCCATGGCTCAGAATTTCCGGCGACGACCGCCCTAAATCCGCCTCTGAAAGTAACATTCAAATATTTTTTATATTAAAAAAAAATATTCAAATAATTTTTACCTTTTTATTTTTTATAGCTATTCACTTTACATTATGACTTTGTATTAGATTCAAACCTGGTACCTTCCCAAATCAACCCTTAATTACTAAGAAAGGTTTGTCAGTACAACTAAATATCTTTAATCATTTATAATTTTAATAATAAATTCGAATCGGATGTGAAGGATTTTGAAAATTTTAAATACAATTTCAAATAATTTTCATTCTAAAAAAATAAAAATAACTTATAATTTTTAAGCAAGAAATTTAATAGCTTTTCTTAATGAAAAATATCACAAAAATGCGAGACTTTTAGTTAAGCAAAAAAAAAAAACCAGTTTGATAATGGTATTATGAGCTTTTACCTAGAAAGTACATAACAATAATAATAATAATAAAACACTTTTGAAAATCTAAAAAATCAGTTACAATATTAAAAATTACTTATAATATATATTTTGTTTTTCAGAAAGACAATATATATGCGATTCTTTTAAAAAATAAAAATTCTTTCATTAAAATTTTTTTGAGTGGAATTATTATTAAAGACACTATAAGAGTTTATTCGCAATAATTTTAGGAAGATCTTTCAATTTAAAATATATTTTTCTTGAAAAAAATCGTATTTGATAAATTAAGTAAATATTTTTTAAGTCTAAAAAGTTATTTACATTTTTTGTGAACAACTATCCACTTCGGATTACAAAGTTGTATTATAAGATGACAAACACACTATAATTGTGATGCCCAAAAACTCGAGGGTCTGTTGACAGCCCGTCAACCCATGGAAGACTCGTGGATGTAGGGTAACCCGACACCACACTACCGTGTCCCATTTCCGAGACCCATGATTTAACGAAAATCATATAGAGTCTCCTTGTACTTAAGCTCTACCCCAAAATACAAATACGACAAAAACCTGGCGAACAGACCACCTGTCTAATTATGAGTGAAAGTGGCCCACCGGGTCCACTCATCTACACTACGGTAATTACACAGGACTAATTACCACAACTCAAGAGTTTAATTACACACTCTTACAAATATTACAAATTAGAACAAGGTTATTCCAAAGTATTTTACAATTCTTTTACACAAAAATACAAGGTAGAACTAGTTTGTTCCAAGCTCTTTACAAAAATTAATTACAAGCCAACCAATCTTTCTTCATAATCAAGGCCTCGAGTGAGCGGCCGTCCGCCCGCATACTTCCTGTTCAAAAGGGGGATTCCACGACGAGGTGAGAATGCCTGCAGGGTAAACTTTGCTGTGGGGCTACTCTCACCTAAATGCACATGCAATGCCATGTTCAAACAATCAAACATTCCAAGTAAAATGCAGTTTCTACTGTGGAATGCCTACATGCCATGAATGAAGTGTCACTCACCATGCCTTTAACACGAGTCATCACCGACTCCCTCACACATGCTTATGCCAAGTGTAAAAAGTTGTCGTTGGTGTTTCACCCAATGACCCTTTATCCAAAACAAAAGCTTTTTGTTTTTAAAACTCATTGGACATCTTTCAATAAACCGCTTTATTCAAAGCCATTGGACAATATCCGATAAACAACTTTATTCAAAAACATTGGACAATCTCCGATAAACCGCTTTAATCAAAATCATTGGACACTCCGATGGGCCGCTTTATTCAGTTATTGATAATCTCTCCGGGCAACAACTTTATTCAAAAGCATTGGACAGTCTCCGATAAACCGTTTTATTCAAAGCTATGAAATGTACCCATGAGACTCAGTTGGATCGTAGTCCAAAGTATCGAGCTCACCACCCACTCACCAAGAATGATGAATGATTATGACCATGTACATACACCCATTTAATGCGATGTCCCCGTGCATATGAAATGCAATTATGTCATTCCATGCCTATACCATGCCATATATATGATGAGTGCTATATGGACATTTTAAACCATGCATAATACTCATGCATCATTTGGACAATCATCAATTACATACAATTTCCAAATAATCACATAATACATGTTAACATATTATACACACATATATTAACATCTACAAATATCACCAATCAAGCAATGACTTATTATACTTCAGTTTAATCTGCGGATACCATGTTCAATAAATAGCCTACAACCAAGCCATGCAATGACCTTGTTCATACACAAACACATCACAAGCCAAACCATTAGAACACACAATTTGACTTCCACACAATTTCAACCAAGTATATCACTCAATTCAAGCAATGATATACTACAATCATATACCACCAGGCAAAAACTGACACAAATCATTAAACAAATTTAGTTGTAGCAAATCTCGAAAATGGACCATAACTTGAGTTATAGAGGTCCAATTTGGGTGATTCAAAAACATAACATCAAGTTCTCAGATAGAGCTACAATTTCCTTGAAAGATACTAGCCCAAATTCTCACTTTTTCCCAACCGAAAATCAGTCCCTAAAATATGGACAATAGGTTCATTAAAACAACGCAAATTTCTATGGCGCCTTTGAAAACTAGACCATAACTCGAAGTTATAGAGGTCCAGCTTTTGTGATTCAAAAGTCTAACATCAAGTTCTCGGGATAGGGTTACAATTCTTTGAAGGATATTAGGTCCTAAATTCTCCATTTTTCTAATCGAAATCAGCTCCTAAAATCTGACATCATATAGGTCAAAATAGGGCACTATTCCCATAACCCATTATTTTGCCAAACAACCCCTTAGGGAAAAAACGGCCAAACAGCCCCTTAGAGCATTAAAACTCAACCATACAACCCCTAGAATGGAAAATAAACCAAAGTAGGAAGAATCTCTACCTCTTGGAGCGTAGAAGAAACTCTAGGAAGTCCCATGGACACTTCCTAAACTCGAAACCTTTGATTTCCCGAACTCCTCGCTTGAATCCTGGGCGAAATCTCGTGTTTTTGGTACCCACGCGTAGCCCTCGTCGAGTAGATGAACTTTCATTCTTGGCTCGACGAATTTCAATCGACGAAACTTCGTATATCGAAGAGAGAAATTTTGATTTTTTTTTTCTTTCTCTCTCTCTCTCACGTTCTAATAGCCAGAAAGAAAGTGATTTTCCCCCCTCATTTCACCCTTTTTAACATATCTTTAAGTTTTAATTGCTTAGCTCACGTCACACCATCGCACACGCCGACTGCTCGGAACTGCCGCCCGAAACGATGATTTCATCTCGATTTAAGTTCAAATTATTTTAAAATGAACTTTACTAATTAATTTTTCACTTTTGAGATTTTTTTTCTCAAAAATCCCGTTTTTGGGGTTCATCGAACATCCGATGCCTCGAAAATTGAAAAAATCCAACTGTCTCGAAATTCGACGAAAATTTTATGAGTAACTAGATTTCGCGAGACGAATCCAATGGTGAAGCCCGTTTCATCATTCGAGATCTAGAAAAATTTCCAGGTTTCCCTGAACCATTTCAGCAATTTTACTGTTTTTGCCATTTTTTAGAAAAATTAAAATTTTCCTGGGTTTTACAATAATGAAATACAAAATGAAGAAGGGGGAGGAAGAAAATAAAACTGAAGTAACGACATATAATTCAAGTCTTCAGGTACCACAATCTCCTTAAACAAATTCTCTTTCTAAGACTAGTGATTGAGAATTCTTTGGCGTTTACTTTGCATGATACAATGGTCTTCAAGTGACAACAACAATGATGGAGGCATGACTAGGGAATGGAGTATGGAACCGCTTGAAATCCCACTTGGCTTGATGACACGAGCTAGAGTTAAGAGATTTAAAGAAATCCTTAATGTTTTAATTCGAAATGCCCATGTCAAAGATGCTCACGTGTTCAACTCCAAAGAAAAAACAAAGATGGTCCACGTCATCAAAGTAACCGACTTCTAGGCCAAGAGCTAGGCGTTACTTGGTCTTTGTTGTTGATTTGTTCCCGATTTGTTGTTGACTTGTTACTGATTTGCTCCTATTTTGCTGTTGATCTATTGCTAATTTTGTGGCTTACTTACCAAGTATTATCCTAAATTATCTAGTTTCATTTCTTGTGGGTTGCTTAAGATGCGTAGTTTAGGAAAATAAGTTACCTTCCTTTCTAGTTTGGCTAAATTTTGTTTTGTTCTTCACATTTTTTGGGCCTATTTATAAGCATGTTATCCCTGAATTCTGTACATTACGATTTATAAAATTGAGGGTTAAATTTCTCTTTGGTTCTTGAAAGAACTTTTCAAACTTATCGGTTATTCTATGGCTTTCATCAAAGACTTATAAATCGGATCTCCATCACCGATTGTGGTGTTCTCTTATACCAAGGTTCTTTATTCACTATAAGCAACGGGTCGAGGTCATCCATCCAAGTCAAAAACTAGAGCGGTTTTTCTAAGATTAATTTGATCACAGGTCTCATCACAAGTTGGCGTGGTTCGTATCATTTGGTATCTAAGCAATAGGTTTTATTTCCCGGGTTGCCTATTTTTTACGATTTTTTTTTCGAACTCAACCTAGTCAGTACTTTCATTCGTTCCACCCCCAATTCCAGTCACAACCTATTTTCTGCTCCACCCAAGTTTGATTTTTTTCACTCTTGATTGGATATAATTTATGCCTTCCCTTATATTAAACCATCTCTCCCAAGTTACAAAAAAATAAAATAAAATAAAAAAATAAAAAAATAAAAAAGGAAAAATGAAAAGAAAAAAAAAAAGAAAAGAAAGGAAAAGGATCTGGTAGGCAAAAAAAAAAAAATGGTGACCACCATAGTCTAAGTTTATCACCATCCTAGTTGCTAGAAAATCAAGTCACCACCATAGCATAAAAAAATCAACAAAAAAAAAAAAAAAAAAAAACTGAGAATTTTTTATGACCTCATTTGTTAGTGACCCTAACCTTTGTTGCTTTAGTAAGACTTGATTTTGGTTAATGCAACCAATTTTTCCTTTGATGGGTTTTCGAATGAATTTGTAGAAAAATAAATTGATTGCTTGATTAGAATCTGAAAAGAATAAAAGAGATTGTGAGGAGCAGGCAAGAATGGTAAGAATATTAGAGTGGCAAAGCTAAATAAATTTTGTGAAAACAATAAGTGAACTGAGGAATCATCTTGAGTGAAAACACGTGAGGGAGTGATTTGTGAGGTCCTATTTTTTTTTCTAACCTTGTTTTTGTAGCAATATGTCAAACAACGACGCATCCAAAGGAGTGACGGGAGGAATTGACATGAAGTTCATTATGGAGGCCTTAACTAGCGAAGTAAAGATAATGTTTAAGGCTTGTTGTGGCAATCTATGGTGAGGGATAAAGTTTGGAGCAACTAATGAAACTCAATAGGACGTAGAAGAGAGAAGCTTCCAAGAAGAGGGGTATGGTTAGAAGAAGAGGCGAAGGAGATGGTTTTCAGGATGATTGACCATGATTCAAGCAGCAGGATAGGAGGTATGGGGGAAGACTTAGAGATGCTAGGAATCGGGAAGATAATAATTTGGGTAGCATTAAGATGAAGATTCCATCGTTCCAAGGAAATAATGACCCCGATACATATCTTGAGTGGGAGAGAAAGGTGGAGTTGGTTTTTTATTGTCACAATTATTCTAAAAATAAGAAAGTGAAGCTTGCTTCCATATATTTCTGACAGGCCACATAGTGTGGTGGGGCCAACTAGTGTTGAATAAGAAAAGGAATAGGGAGCAAAGAGTGGAGACATGAAAAGAGATGAAGAGTGTGATGCAGAAGCAATTTGTCCTAACTTACCACTACTAGAACTTGTACAACAAGTTGCAAACCCGAGGCGCGCTTGTAGTGGAGGAGTATTTTAAGGAGACGGAGGTTGCAATGGTTAGAGTGAATATTGAAGAAGACCGAGAGGCTACAATGACGAGGTTTCTAGCGAGTTTAAACTTAGAGGTTCAAAATGTGGTGGAATTACAACATTATGTGGAGTTGGAGGACATGGTGCACATGGCTATCAAGATTGAGAATCAAGTCAAGAGGAGAGGCAGTAGCAACACACTTTCTGCACCTAGTCGAAGATCATCCACTTAGAAGTCGAATTAATGGAGGAAGGAAGAAAAGCCACCCAACGCCAAGCCCAAAACGGAACAAAAACAAAAGGGGATCAACCAAGGAAATCAAGGTAAGTCTGATTTTTCCACTACTCAGAAGTGTGATATTAAGTGTTTTAAATGCCAAGTCATGGGTCATATAGCAAGCCAATGTTCGAACAAAAGAGTTATGGTAATGCGAGACAATGGTGAGATTGAAATGGACAATGAGTTGGATTGTGATTCTATGTCATCCCTAGAGGATGTCGATGATGTACACTGCCCAAGGAGAATTGTTAGTGGTAAGCAGGGCTTTTAAGTGTGTAAGCTAAGGAAGATCAGGTGCATAAGTGCACTTTACTAGGTGCCACGTCCAAAACATGGTATGTAGTGTGATCATTGATGGTGACAATTGCACTAATGTCGCTAGCACAACCCTGGTGGAGAAACTAGGGATGCCAACAAGTAAGCATCCTCGATATAAATTGCAATGGTTAAATGATAGTGAGGATGTAAGGGTGAATAAACAAGTGTTAATCTATTTTCGCATTGGAAAATAAGAAGATGAAGTTTTGTGTGATGTAGTTTTGATGCAAGCTGGACACTTGTTATTAGGAAGACCATGGCAATTTGATAGGAAAGTTAAGCATGACGGCTTCGCCAACAAGTATTCATTCGTGCACAACCAATGGATGATCACTCTTGTTCCTTTGACACCTAGTCAGGTTTATGAAAATCAAGTGAGGTTGCAAAAACAGAGTGAGCAAAAGAAAAAGAGTGAAAATGAGAGTGAGTAAAAGAAAGAGAGTGACAAAAATAAATTGATTGAAAATTTAAGAGAAAAAGAGAGAGAGCTCGAGAAAAAAAGAGGGCAGAATTGATATGGGAGAAAAATCAAGAGAAAAACCAATTTCTATGCAAAGGCAAGTGGGGTTAAGAGAGGATTGTTCTTAAACAAGCCTATGACTATACTTTTGTACAAAGGGGAACTTTTTAACACTAACCAACTTGACACTTTTTTGCCTAGTTCAATTGTCTCTCTTTTGCAGGAATTTGAGGATGTCTTTTTAGAGAAAATTCCAAAAGGATTACCTCATATTCGAGGGATCGAGCATCAAATTGATTTTATACCTAGTGCTACCATTCCAAACCGACTAGCTTACAGGAGAAATCCTGAGGAGACAAAGGAACTCCAAAAGCAAGTTGGTGAATTGATGGAAAAGGGGTTGGTGGAATTTACGGAAAAGGTATCGTGGAAGCAAAGGAATGAGTCTATGTCGCTCCAATGATTTCAGTTCCTAAGAAGGATGGGTTGTGGAGGATGTGTGTTGATTGCTGAGCCATCAATAACATACAAAGTATCATCATCCCATTTCTCTGCTATACGGATAGTTAGATGAGTTGTATGTCTCTGCATTCTTCAAAATGATTTGAAAAGTGGATAACAACAAACTAGAATGAAAGAAGGACATAATTAAACGCTTTCAAAACAAAATATGGGTTATATGAGTGGTTAGTTATTCCTTTCAGATTAACTAATGCACTTAGCACTTTCATGAGACCAATGAACCATGTTTTACGTGCTTTCATTGGAAAATTTGTGGTTGTCTATTTCGACCTTATCCTCATTTATAACAAGAACACATTTGATTCATTTAAAATCTGTTTTGGATGTGCTTCAAAAAGAAAGATTATTTGCTAACCTTAAGAAGTACACATTTTGCACCGATGACTTGTTTTTGGTTTTGTTGTTAGGTGCATATGAATAGAAGGATGAATAGAAGGTTCGTGTGATTCAAGAATGGCTAAGACCAACAAGTGTAAGTAAAGTTCGAAGTTTTCATAGACTTGCTAGTTTTTACTAGCGATTTGTGAAGGACTTTAGTAGCATAGCTGCATCGATAATCGAAGTCATCAAGAAGAATGTTGGTTTTAAGTGGGAAGAAGAGCAAAAAAATACCTAATTGATCAAGGAAAACTAACCCATGCTCCTCATTTGTTTTACCTAACTTTGCAAAACTTTTGAGGTTGAATGTGATGCTCGTGTTTGTATTACAGCTTCTTATGCAAAAAGGACGACTCATTGCCTATTAGTGAGTAAGCTAAGTGGGCAAATTTGAAATACCCCGCTTTATGAAAAGAGTTGTATGCATTGGTTCGGGCCTTGGAAATCCTGGCACACACTTTGGCCTAAGGAATTTGTGATTCACACCGAGCATGAGTCGTTGAATCATTTGAAGGTTCAACATAAGTGGAATAAGAGACATGCATGATGGATGGAGTTCGTAGAAACATTTCTATATGTCATCCGCTACAAACAAGGTAAGGAAAACATCGTTGCTGATGCACTTTCACAGAGGTATGTCCTAATCTCTACTCTTGATGCTAAATTGCTTGGTTTTGAACACATTAAAGAATTGTATCATTTGGACTAATATTTTAGTAAAGAATCTTGTTGTGAAGGGCAACCCAAGGCAAGTTCTTTTAGGTGGCTGGGTGCCCTTTTGTTTGGGAAAATAAGTCGTGCATTCCTAATTGTTCAATTCGATTTTTCTAAAGGAGGTGGTCTCATAAAGGAGGATTGATGAGCATTTTGGGGTAGCTAAGATTTTAGGGGTTTTGCAAGAACACTTTTATTAGCCTCACATGAAGCGGGATGTTGAGAGAATTTGTGGTAGGTGTATCACATGTAGGCAAGCTAAATCTTGAGTGCAACCCCATGGCTTTTACACATCACTTCCTATTCCTAGTGAATCGTGGGTTGATCTTTCAATGGACTTTGTGTTAGGTCTGTCTAGGACTAGACATGGTAGGGATTCTATTTTTGTGGTTGTGGATAGGTTTTCAAAGATGACTCATTTTATCCCATGCCACAAAATGAATGATGTTTCTCATGTTGTAGATCTGTTCTTTAGGGAGGTTGTGAGATTGCATGGTATGCCTAAGACAATTATTTTAGATAAAGATGCTAAATTATTGAGTTACTTTTAGAAAACCTTGTGGTGTAAATTAGGAACTAAGTTATTGTTTTCTACTACTAGTCATCCACAAACCGATGGTTACATCGAGGTAGTGAATAGAACTTTGGCTACTTTGTTGAGAGCTATCATTAAAAAGAACATTAAAACATGGGAAGACCGTTTGCCACATGTTGAGTTTGCTTATAATTGTACTATACATTATGTCACCAAATTTTCACCTTTTGAGATTGTGTATGGTTTTAATCCATTAACCCCTTTGGATTTATCTCCTTTACATATGTTTGAGCATGTTAATTTAGATGGAAAAAATAAGCCAAATTTGTTAAGCAGATTCATGAGAAGGCAAGATTCAACATCGAGCAAAGGACGGAGCAATATGACAAACAAGCCAACAAAGGGCATGTTGTCTTTGAACCTGGAGATTGGGTTTGGGTGCACGTGCGCAAAGAAATATTTCCCACACAAAGGCATTCCAAGTTGCTTCCTAGGGCTATGGTTCTTTTCAAGTCCTCAAGTGCATCAATGACAATGCCTACATGCTAGATTTGTCTGATGAGTATAATGTAAGTGCTACTTTTAATGTCACTGGCTTGAGTCATTTTAAGACGATTTAAGGGCAAATCCTTTTCAAGAGGAGGGGAATGATGGAGGCATGGCTAGGGAATGGAGTGTAGATTCGCTTGAAATCCCATTTGGCTCGATAACACGAGCTAAAGCTAAGAGATTCAAAGAAGCCTTTAATGTTTTAATTCGAGATGCCCATGTGGAAGAAGCTCACATGTTCAACTCGTAAGAAGAAACAAATATGGTCCATGTCATCAAAGTAAATCCGGACTTAGGCCAAGAGTTATGGTGTTTTTGACTTGGTCTTTGCTGCTCATTTGTTTCTAATTTGCTGCTGATTTGTTGCTAATTTTGTGGTTTGCTTACCAAGTCTTATCCTAAATTATGTAGTTTCCTTTCCTTGTAGATGTTTATGGTGTGTGTAGTTTAGGAAAATAAGTCACATTCCTTTCTAGTTTTGCGAATATTTGCTTTCCTTTTAGTCGAATTTTTGTTCTTCATTTCTTTAATATTTATGTTGCTATCCTTGAATTCTTTACATTACGATTTATAAATTTGAGAGTTAAATTGGGTTCTCGGTTAAACTTTTGAACTTATTGCTATTCTGCTACATGCTCATCAAAGTCTTATCAATCATATTTCCATCACCGATTGTGACATCCTCTTACACCAAGGTTCTTGCTTCACTATAAGCAACGAGTCGAGGTCATCCATCAAAGCCGAAGACTAGAGCGGTTCTTTCGAGATTAATTTGATCACGGGTCTCATCACAAGTTTGTGTGGTTCGTATCAAACAACACCTTGGTAGTCACCCCTACGAACTAAAGAATATTTGTATCTCTATCACAAACGAAAATTTTCACAAACTGGCATAAGAAAATTTTCTTACTATCCAAAGAGAGTCAGAACTCTCTTTATATATAATGAGGCAAGGAGAAACAGATGAACAAACATT